>JAAAYG020002664.1:4898-21408 GCA_009936455.2 Tomocerus minor
TAAGTGCTTTTCTTTTTGCTTGGAGTTCTGGTTGTGTTCTTGTGATAATTGTCATACTTGGTTGTGGACTTTGGCTCGGCAATATCGCAATTCAATCTGCAAACATCTTCTTGCATATACAAACTAGAAATGTGAGCATGCATCCTCGGAACTCGGAAGAAGATTCATATCTTATATTTGCGTTCACTTCCTCCATTTCAAACTCGTTTGAATGGTAGCTACTTGGTTGAGAGTAACACATTCCTAAAAAATATTAAAAATAATGTTTGACAATGTCTGTACTCTTCTTTTAAGTAGGTAAGTAACAAACATCATAGAAAATAAAATTAAAATAAATTTAAAATTGGATTTTAATTGTGTTGTCATTGCATATAGTCATAGTTTAGAAATCTTAGTGATGCCTCTGATGTGTCTCTTATTTTTATTAAGTTTTAGTTGTTCAAACCGTTGCGACGGAAATGAATTCCATCACTACTGTGCTAAGCAAATAGGTCAAAAAATGAATCACGAAAATCCTAAACTAGAAAGCAATTTCAACTTTATGAGAAAAGTAAAGTTTAAAAGTAAAGTTTTAGTTTTTCAAGTGTCAGTGTCGAATCTACCTACGATGGTGCATTAGACAGCAGTCGTTCTTCCATACAGACACCGAAGGCGAGCTTGTCAATTTACTCCAAAGAAAATTGAATCGTCCGAAGATTGCTGTTCTGTGATTTACTCCCTGTACAAACCAGGTCATATATTTAGGATAGGCAGCTTATTAGGGCTTTTAAGGAGTTATTTCCACCTGATCCTCGGATGCATTCTCGTACTATCACCGAGCCAGAACAAAATCCACCGAACTGCCCCCATTAAAACTGCTTTCACAAGGGCGGGGATCGAACTCATATGATGGGTCCCATCGACTAAGAATAGTTAGTTTTTTCGCCGTCAGGGGGTTTTCCGGCGAAAGAGAAAGATGGGTCAACGTTAAGAAAGAGTTGTGCATTCACCTGGAACAATGAGGACGGCCCTGGCCTGGGCCTGGCCGGCCTCCTTCTGGGAATGTAAACAATGGACTGTGAAGTTGGTCTGCTAGGTAATGTGCATTACCACTCTGGGGTGAAAAATTGGAGTGTGAATTCAAGCGGGGTCCCTCAAGAGTCTGTTTTAGATTGGCTGGTTGGGTCTGTTTTAGATTGGCTGGCTGGGTCTGTTTTCTATTGGCTTGGAGGTGTGAAGGGAAGTCCATAAGCAGAATACTAATAGTAACCATTCTATCTGTTCAAGTGGACCGCAGAACTCCGGTAGATGGTGTTCAGTGGATGGGTCCGTGAGCATAGGCCTAGCACGTCGAGCGCGCTATTAACCTAGCTACACAGCCGAGACGTTGAGTATCTGCTACAAAGAAATTTTGGGAGTTGATAATGTCAGGAGCTTGAGCACACTAATAGGAGCACAACATCCCATGTATTTCTACACGATTTTGTTCCTTGATTAAAAAAAAGGGTAGAAAAATTGAATAGAAAAAGAAATCAAATCGAAGGGACAAAATATTGAATTTACTTTACCTACTAGAGTATGACACGCTGCCATGAAACAGCAGATCATCTGAAATAGATCAAGCTGATACTACAAACAGAACAAAGAGAGCAGCTTGCCATCGGATTTTTCCGCAATTTTGATGTTGGAGACTGTCTATGAGTTCGGGTTTGGGTGATAGCAAAATGAATTTTAATTCATTCATTCTGTATTTCTGTAAGCTGTCTTTATAATATACCTCAATAAAATGTTATGAACCAGTTTGATTCTCACGATTTGTTGTGGCCCGATATAAATATTTTTCATCTCGCATTATAATAAAACCCTTTATATAAACATGTGAATTAAGAACACTTTAATTTTAATTATGTTTTTGTGAATTCAGTCAATTAGCCTATAATGTAGAACTGAGTGATAACATTTAATGTAAATTAATAAATTAAGCAAAGATGTAATCAATTCCAATGTTTCATTTTACTTAATCAAGTATTATTAAGAAGCGAAATACATTAAAGGAGGTCAGTGATCATTGTGGTTACATATTGTAATTCCTTTTAGAATTCCTACTAAAATTTTAGCGAGTCCGTACATTTTCTCGTAAAGTAATAGAAAGTAACACAATCCATTTGTATTATTGTACCTAATGAAAATTATTTCCATATATGTACATTATTATCTGGGTCGAGACAAAATACACCGCTTACATCGTCTAGTGACTTTCGGGAAACCTAACCTAAAAGAAATAAACAAGCTCCCACCACCCGCGCCCACCGCCTTGAGGTATTGAATGTTACCCGAAAGTCCTCCAAGCGGTGTAAGCGGTGCCGGTGTATTTTGTCTCGTCCCTTATTATCTTATAGCTGGAATATGATAGACAGGAACTTGCAAATAAATGTTTTTAGTAGTATTAAAAAAAACTGTAATCCTCAAAACTAAACTGTCAGTAAAAGGTTGTGTAGGAATAATAAACTGATAGGAACCTAGCTAAAAATGCCATAAGCAAAACTTTTATTTCTCTGAAATACTGGTATATTCAATTTTCATGTCAATTTCCTTGGCCACGCCATTTAAATGTCTCCAAATTCTGTTTATGATTCTCAGTAAAAACATTTATAGAGAGTGTCAAGGAATAAGGAACTGCAGAAATACGTATTGTAGGCTAAGCAGAATTGCTAGCGCAAACTAGTGCTACACAATTTCTATTTGCACCCTCACTTTTAAGCTTCATCGCATTTTTTATAATATGCCTAAATCGTGTATAAATAGTGCCAAAACTCCTTAAAGTTTTGGCACTATTAACGTCGACCAGCTTAATAGTTCCTGATTTCTTCCAAACTGAAGAATTATTTATTTTCCGCCACGTGGGGATCAACCTGAGCATGATGGCGACAGGAATATTTTGCATTTATGTAATTATTGATATCCAAAGGTAATAAATGCTTTTGTTTTCACTCTGAGTGCGGGTTGTGCAGTTATGACACTTGTCGTACTTGGTTGTGGACTCTGGCTCGGCAATATCAGAAGACAATCTCCAAACATCTTGCATATACAAACCAAAAATGTGAGTATGCATCCTCACATAAAGATTCATTTCTTATATTTGCGTCCTTCCTTCCTGGCTAAGTGGCTACTTGGTTGAGAGTAACACATTCCTAAAAATATTAAAAATAATTTTTGAAAATGTCTGTACTCTTCTTTTAAGTAGCAAAAACAAACATCATAGAAAATAAAGTTAAAATTAAATTAAAACTGAATGTTAATTGTGTTGTCATTGCATAGTCATGGTTTAGAAGTCCAAGCGATGTCTCTGCTGTGTCCCACATTTCTATTAAATTTTAGTTGTTCAAATCGTTGCGACGCAAATGGGTTCCATAACCAAATAGAACAAAAAAACGAATCACAAAAATCCTAAAATAGAAAAAAATTTCAAATTCATGAGCCGTTGAGTATCTGCTACACAGAAATTTTGGTAGTTGATAGCTTCAGGAGCTTGAGCACACTGATAGAAGCACAATACCCCATAAAAATATATTCCTACAGGATTTTGTTCTATGATGTTGAAAAGAAAATGTAGAATTTTGATTTTGATTTTGAAAAATTGAATAAAAAAAATCAATTAAAAGGGAAAAAATAAATGAATAGACTTTATCTATCAGTCCCCAGTATAAGCGATTGTAATTTCTTAATTTTCCTGTCTTGAAATTGCGATATTACAATATGAATGATTACTACAAAAGTTATTCCATTGTGCCATTAAATCCTGGACATAAAGAACAGTTCAAACTAAGTAATACTAATATACTTAAAAAAAACGTATGTATATATTCTAGTCAATTTTTGTCATGCCTTTCCTCTTGCCCTTTTAAGCTGATAAGGACAACAATAGATGACGTCACTTTTCTCACTGGCCGTCGCTGGCCACTTCCATTGTTCTGCAATTTATCCCTTGTTTTCCTTATCAGCACTTTCAACAGAACAATGGAGTGGCCAGCGACGGGCAACGAGAAAAAGGACGTCATCTATTGTTGTTCTTATCAGCTTAAAAGGGCAAGAGGAAAGCTATAACCGTAATAAAAGGAAAAACAAAGTATTCGGATTAGTTTGTCATTTGGTTTAATTATTAAATTTGTTTTAATGACAATCCTTATGCTTAACTATCTTATAGAAAAACACTTTTTCATAAACAATTCAGTTTAATTTCTATCAAAATATAACCGTTTTAACTGTAAATTATATTTACCTTATTCTACGAGTTCAGTTATTTTTAACATTCATATGTATGTAATCCGATCCTTATTTATCCTAACAGCTTCTACAGATACAAATAAAGTTCCTAAATTGGGTCACTTTACATTTCGCCTTATACTTTAATAATGTCACATTGTTCATAAGGGTCCTGACAAAATCCACCGCTTCACCGCTTGGAGACTTTCGGGTAATCTTAATAACGTCCCACATTGGAGCATGTTTATTTTTCTTTAGGTTAGGTTAGCGTTACACCCGAAAGTCTCAAAGCGGTGAAGGTGGTGAGTTTTGTCAGGACCCGTTCATAAACTACGAATTCCTTAAGTAGATGTTGTTACTGTCAAGTACATTTTGTTTCTATTATTATAAAAACTGACATACAGAATGACTACAAGAAAGTCAAAAATATCTACGCCCAATTTTTACAAAATTAGTCGTTGCAAGAACCAAAGCAAAATTAGCAGTGGCAACATAGAAAATTAAGTAGCCACAAATATTGTTTGTTAACCATTCTTTGAGTTAAATTCATTGGAATAGTATAATGTTTGGCATCATTTCCGATGGAAATCGTCTTTCTGAAATGAAGACCAATCGCCTGACGTCAGCTGTTGTGTTTAGCGAAGTTTTCAATACGATAGACTAGGTACATATTACTTAGGTATGCATACACATTATCAGATTCTTAATGTCCAAGTACAAATTGAGGATTTTAATAATTACAAACCCTCATTAATACACATAATATAACATTTTAAACTTAATAAATATGATATTTAACCGGTTGAACTTTAACTAATGAATTTGCTGACAAAGTTTTGTTTTCTCAGATTATTTCTCATGATTTCCATCAGTCTTTCATTTGAACACAATTCGTAATTTTTAGTTCTTCAGAATAAATCTTCAGTCTCGTAAATACAATAACACAAAATTAATACTTAAATATACCTATTTATTAATTTATCCTAGTTTACGCTATATAACTTATCTATTTATTCTATTGTAAGAAAATGAAAATTCTCCAAGCTATTATGAGTTTTCCTGTACAAATTTTTTTTGGCGCTTCATAATTACTGCATCTGTTTTTGGCACTTAATAACTGCTGACATTTAGAGCAGCATCAGCCGCAAAAACACTGCAGGACAAAGTACCAAAATCCTTGAGGACTTGGCGACTGTTCATTCTCATGTTTTTCTTCAAAATTCATGGACTGTATTTCGTCGTTATTTCCTGTGCTGGGCGTATTTCTTGCAACGTGAGCTTTAACTCCATCAATTGCAGACTTAATTTGTTCTCTCTTTTGATTGAATTTAGATTCAGAGATGGTCAAGTCTGCCAAATGGGAGAGATCGTTTCTAATTTTTGTGAGTGTGTCTAAATTTCGAAGATACTCGGTCTTAGCAGCATTGCTTTTTTTGTTTGTTGACGTGGTTCTTGTTTCGTTCAGTGCTTTTAGTCCAAGGACAAGTAGGGAAAGATCCCAGGAATTACTTTTCCCACTTCTAATTTTCCTTTCTTGAATCGGGTTTGTAAGTTTAAAACCCTCATAATTTTCAAAAACTTGTGTAAAATGTTTTTCATCCGGTTGAGAATTGGTCCACGTGGAATTTGTAACATTTTCCCATTCTTGAGCAAAACATTCACGAAGAAGAGCAAGGATTTCAGTGTGAAGATAAATTTGCAGGTTTAAATAATTTTTCGATTGTTTTTTAAGTAATTCTTGGTCCATTGTTCTGTTCAACAATGAGAGATATACCGTCAATCCAAGATAGTTTTTTTAGGAAACCCTAAAAATTCCGAAACAACACAATTATCACAAAATTAATCATTTTATATTGTCATTGTAAATAATGCTATATTAGCTTTGTGAATTACGGACTTTTTACGGATATTTCATGACATATATTAATCTATACTCATATATGTGCGAGCGGATTTAAAATTGAAGATAAAATACCGACAGACTTTTAAATCTTTACACTTGATAATCCAATGCCTACAGTTCTCTTTATTAAGAAATGGAAGTGAAAAAACATTACGTAGAACGTGGAATGTGTACTTAAACATGATTAATTTACTTGCCAAGTTAGAAATCCTATACCTAATTAAGTAGCATACAATACTCAGTATATTCTGTCATACGATATATAATATCTACTCTTAGGCAATCGAAAACGAAAAATCGTCCTTACACTTAATAATCATACTAATATTAATAACATAATAGCTGCATATTAACTTACCTATTTCGTCAATTATGTTTTCAATATTTTGGCATCACACGTGGCAGTTTGCACAACGGTCGTCACCAGATTTGTCACCAGTGACAAATTAGTTACCTTCTTGAGCAAATGTCGACCTCGACATTTGTCATTAAAATTGGAAAATTGTAATTTGACGGACAAAGTGTATGTCGTCGATTTGGAGTTAGATGAAACAACTTTTAATTTTTATTTTAGTACTCGTTGCGGCTAAAAATTATAAAAATAAAATAGTTACCTAAATGAAAATACTCTGGGTTGTTGATGAACGTTGTTATTTAATTACAAATTAATAGTTTTATACGTTTACTTCACTTACAGCAGTCATAGTCAGCCCATTTTCTCTATTTCGGTCCGGGTGTCTTAGCTTCCTTGTTTGTCATGCTGCCTAATTTTAGAAAAATATATAGAAAAATATATCAATTATTCTTAATGTACTTAGGCAAGTTATTCAAGAGTCTGCAATACCCTCACGTCATAATATACTTCTCAAAATTGTTTAACATTAAGTGAAGTTGAAACTACTCTACAATTTATAGACTTATCTGGAATCTATCTATCTGGTATTTTTTGAATTTTAAATTATAACTTCTAAAATGTGCGACGTAAACTACCTTTAAATTATCGCCTAAAGAAGCTATCCTCAGAAACAAATTTAAACTTCAAACAAATATCCTATTCAATATTAATTTTATTGGTTTGCAATAGAAACCTTTAACGTAAACCTTACAATCGATAATATTGATTATGATAATTATGAAAGTAACAACAATGTCTTGATAGTCTAATGTTGAATATTTGCAAAAATTGAAAGTCAATTTTCAGATGACATTTTAATAAGTCACAACCGGCAAGCAACAACAATGCAATTTTCGTGCTACTCTTTGGTTTGCCTATTTCAACGTGACATTATGATTCTATTGCCAATTGACACATGCCATCAACATTAACAATTCAATAAACCGAAAAATAATCAAAATAATTTACCTTCACTTGTCAAATTAAAAACATCCGTTGAATCTAGCGCCTCGAAAAAGATCCTTCGACCCATGTTTTATTTATTTCTAACAGTTTGTAGTCTTTGCTTATGTTACGGTACGGGTAGGGCACTTTGGGATTTTGTGATTCAACAAGTTGTTGCGTGCTATTATTATTGCAGTTTTTCTATTCTTTGTAACTCATAAATACTCATAATACTGTAACAAACACATCATCATTTTATTACAGTTAAAACTGTCTTATTACGATTATTAACTTGATTGGTTTATGTCATTAACTTTGTTCCTTTTAAAATCTGCGGAACTTTTGAGCACCCTTGGAGCACATGCTCAAAAGTCATTGGATACCTTTGACCACCTGCTCAAAAGTCACCGGATGCCTTTGAGGACCCAGCCTAGTGTTCAGCAAAAGTTGGCATCCTCTTAAAAATATCAAATAAATGTAATCTGCCTTTTAAAACCGACTAACCCTTGAAATCCAGTAGAAATTTATTCTTTAATCTGGAGTTTTTTTTACACGTCCATCTATGCTATTTTCATTTCCAACGTTAGCATTTCAGCATACAATACAGCATTTCATTTTCAGCACTCAAACCATTAAAACAATATTCCTCTTCCTCAGCGTCCTTGTAAATGAATCATCTTTCATACTTGCTTGGTAGCAACTAATGTATAACAAGCATAAAAAACTGGTCACGTCGTTATGAGTCAGAGTCCCATGCCCATGACTGTAATGTGCAATGAAAGGATAGGATGTTTAGATCATCAGATATGGTTGTAGTTGTAACATTTTGGTAACTGACTAGAGTCGACTGAGATTGCAGTTGTAGAAGTCATTATTCCCGACGGACTCGACCTACAACAATACAAAATTATACAAAACCATATAGATTATATAGATTACATGTATCCGTAGTACAGTGCCGACTTCCCCTTAGATAACACATGAAATGAAAAACAGGATAGATGAAAGTGTGCAATATATCCTTGGCTATTTTTGCGTCTGCCAAATTAGTCACGAATAATTATAATTGGAGTAAAGTACTTGATGCACACCTGTTTTACATGGTGGCATGGAAATTAATTCCTTCTCCCAATTATACTACTTGTGATTCGATAGAAAATAATAGGAGTTTGAAAAGTTTCATTCAATTCTCCGCTAGGTTTCCAACATTATTTCGAATTATTGAAAAGAATTACCATAGTCACATATTGTATGAGTCTAATCCTGTATCCATTATATTTTTAATAATTTTTCTTCGTTATTTTTATTTTTGTAGTCCTTGTCAATACAACAATGACTGCTGTGTAATTAATTGGACGTAAGATTCAAAATGTCCAATCCTTTTTTCTGGTTTATCAACTAGCAGTAAATTTTTTTAAGAAATTAGAAATAACTTTTGGCAAGTAAAAGGAAAAAATGGTCACAAAAATATTTCTTAATAAAAATAAAATAATTAAAATAAAGCATTTATTTTAGTATGGCATGAGTATTATCCAATTATTATGTCGAGCTTCCGTATGCATAAAATATTATTATTATGTCTAAAATAGTAAATAAGTTGGATCAATGTCGTCCATGCATTCTGGATCCAGGAATTCTCACAACTAAATTTTTACAACCAGAGAGTGAAGTTGTACAACTAGGGCATGTGGTTGTGTTCGAGTGTGAACATGTAGAGAGTGTAAGTTCACATTATAAGTCGACCACATTCTGGTCATATCATCTCTTTAAAGTTGGGCAAAAAGGCACCAAGATTAAAATGAACACCAATTAAATGGACCTGGTTATTCTGATCCTGATATAATGAGGGGTTCAGGTTTCTATACCACACAATATTGTATTTTATATTTAAAATGTTTCCAATTAACTTTGAACTATTCAAAATAAAATGTCAACTGATTTTGAACCCGCGCAGCATTCTAGAAAATGCGACGTTCAAATGACACACTACGAGATTGTAGTTATGTGAAGATTCACTCTCTGGTTGTGAAGTTTCACTCTCTGGTTGTGAAGTTTCACTACCCCCGGTTGTGAAGTTTTGGTTGTCAAGTTTCCGTATACCACATTTTACCTCTAAAAGACCCTCAGAAAGTTTGAACGAATTATCTCTTTTCGTTTTTGAGTTATAGTGGTAAGGGACAGATACACAGACGCACAGTCAGACAGACGGACAGACTCGGCATCTTTATAAAGTAGTGATTCCACTACTTAATAAGTGTTAGCTGTTGTTTACTCTTTACTCCTTTGCTGCTTCAGTATGAAAACTGACTCACTGCACTAGCACCAATTCACATGAAGAGTAAAGTTGTTGCAAACGTTTGTAGATTTTTTGCTATATAAAGTACTTGGAGTTAGTTTACTGTGCCTTGTAATTATTTCTAACTCAACGGAGCAGTATCAGTTAATGAACAACGTTTTCCAAAGTGAGATAATAATAATAGCTATAAGGAACCTTTTGTTACAATAAAGACAGTGTCTATGCTAACGAATTTTTGTTTTCTTTAATTTGAAGCTCCTTATTGATATTCACACAAAGTGCATAACATTTGGATTAATTTCCAGTCGACGGATTTTAAACACATTCTACAATTCCACTACTGTAATCAGAGAATTACATAGATAATTCTTTTGGGGACTTCAAATAAGTTTCCATAGATCTAAATTTTAAGAGGACTATATTCCAAAAGGAGATTTTGGACTCATATCGATCATATCGATAGCGGCAAAAAAATGGGACAAAATTGGTATAGGAAGCTATAGACCCAAAATGGTTCCCTGATTTTTTAAAAACAAAAAACGAAAATGATGTATCTTTTCAATATTAGACTTTTTTGGGGGAATCCTCTTTTTAGAGACTGACCGGGGTTCTGATAGGTAAGTTTATAGGCAATATAGGTTTTCCTATACTTGGACCAACTTCTATGAAAAATCATACCGGTCACATCAAGTTTTTTTTTTAAATCGTTTTAAAAATTAGGAGAAAATAGCATTTTTTGGCCTTCCAAAGTTTGTCGTTATCACCAAGGTATTTTCATAGTAAAATTTCAATTTCTCGTATAGCTCAAGAACTAATGAACAAAAAAAATTCTCGTTTTCACCACCCATTCTTGCAGGATCCTGGAGGGTCGCAAATGTCTGACTTTTTGTTAGGGTCATTTTTGGGGTCACAGGAATTTTTCAAAAAAAGCACTTTTCTTCACAATTTCTGCCATAACTCAAAACTAATGAACAAAAAATTGTCCCGTTTTCACCACCCATCCCTCTTGGATCCTGGAGGGTCTGCCTCTGGATTTTGATTAGGGTCCTATTTGGGGTAACATGATTCTTTTTTCAAATTAAAAATTTTTGTTTTGGAAAAAAAATCCTGGGACCCCAAATAGGACCCTAACCAAAAACCAGAAGCATACGACCCTCCAGGATCTTGGAGGAATGGGTGGTGAAAACGAGACAGTTTTTTGTTCATTAGTTTTTGAGTTATGACGGAAATGATGAAAAGGAGTTTTTTTTTGAAAAATTTCTGTAACCACAAATATAACCCTTACAAAAAGTTAGACACTTAAATTACGACCCTCCAGGATCTGGGAGGAATGGGTGGTGAAAACGAGGACTGTTTTTGTTCGTTAGTTCTTGAGTTATACTAGTTAAACGAGAAAATACAAAATGTACTATGAAAATACCTTGGTTACTGTAGGACTAGCCTTAATATTATTATTTACTCACTGCAGAATGAAAATTCTGCATTCAGATAAAAGCACCACAGTTTATATTTTGAGGTTTTTTGGCATCCTGATTTCAAAAACATACTACCAATACCACATCTTTATGCACAAAGCGCGCGCGCTTTAATTATTATTCTATAAACAATTAGTCAAACTTAATTATTTATAGAATTTTACCATGTTTCGGACTCAGGGGTTATCGAGGTCGCTGATAACAAAAAAGTTGTTGCAATTGCAAAGAGTCCAAAATCTTTTTATGGAATATCGTCCTATAAATGTTCTTCTGTTCAGTCTATAAGTTCTTATCACGAAATCAATTGACAATGAGTTCTGCTGCCGAGTCAAAGGTTACAATAAACGAGTTGTGTGGACGCCTGGGAGTTAGCTACTCATCAACTCCAGCAGAAGTGAAACGGGCATTCTACGAAAAGCAACGAATATACCATCCTGACAAGGGTGGCAATGAGGATGTGTGCAAATTGATAAACGAAGCCTATCGAATCCTCTCAGACGACGAACTTCGAGCAAAACACGAATTATCGCATGATGATGAGGACATTTACGAAAGGCAATACGGGGCCACTAATAAACCTCAGTTGAAATCCTGTCCTCTGCTTTCAACAATTCTGAAACTAAAAGTTAAAGTATGGATGGAGGAATTTGGAACGCTGATAATTAAAGATAACTTCCACTCGTCTCTATCTGATATAATCAAAAATATCATACAAGAGCAAAAACAAGATGAAGATGAAGATGAAATATTTTGCAGCTTATGTGACAAATCATTTTCCTGTGAAGAAGATCATTATGAAAACTCCATACGCCATTACGATGATCTTATCGCTGACAGTGTAGAAGATTTTGACTATTCCCGAGATTCTATTTTCGCTTTATTAAGGTTTCAATTTCATTTTTTAATAATAACAAAATGTATAAGCCAGGCATTAATATTGCCCTTTAATTGTCGTTCAAGTCTCAATGTTTAGGATCACGGAGACGCATTTGCAATTTTGTATTTAATAACATGCCACAAATAAAACTATATTTCTACTGCACCTACCACCTGAAAAATCTCATTTTTATTGTTTTAAAAACAAAATTAACAAACAAATACTTTGTTCTTATTTATAAATTGTATCATATATTTCAGAGAAGCGGTACTATGGCAAAGAAAACTTGCAAATATCAATTTTGAATTAATATTTGCAACAATGAAATGTTAAAACATCGGAATTTGTCACAATAGTAATAGCTGCCCTTACCTTTTTGAACTTTAAAGTAATAATATACGAAATGCAGGAATTTTAAACTATATGGCATTGTACTAATACTGTACTTATAATTGACAAAAAAAAGATTTATTTACAAGTCAAAAAATCAAATTATTAATACTTAAATTGCATGTGCAGCATTGAATATATTGCATACATTGTTGTATTTTTAATGTATGTATATGGAAGTCATATTAAATGTAAGAAACAATTTTAAAATTTAATGATTTACGCAATTTTAGATCTACGTTGGAGGAGTCTATCTTACAATGGAGGCCAACATATTATTCCGCGACTTGTGTCGATGAAATTTGGAGCGATCCTTTATTGATTGGCGTTGCAGATAAATTAGAAAATGACTGGGTATCCAATTGGTACGTAATTTGCCAAGAAGCTCTTGCCGCTGACAATTTATCTCTGGCCATGGTGGCTGCGAAAGCTGGTTCGGATATTAACTCCGACAAAGCAAATGACATGTGGATGAAAATTGGAATTCAGATATTCGACAAAGACCCTCTTAAGGCTCACGCATGTTTTTTATCCAGTTGTTCAGAGTTGGATTATATTGCTGACAAATTTTTTGAGCTTGGCAATCATAAAGCCGCCATAACGTACTACATGCACTGCCGATTATTAGATGTTATAATAGAAAAAGGCGATCAACTACTACAAAAAAGAGTGGATGAAGGGTCAAGATATTTTTCAATTATTTTGAATGTCTTGGAAAAAATGGAAGGCGAAGAAGATTTTGTTGTTGAAAAATTAATTGAAATTGTCGACAAACTTTGTCATTTCAAACAAATCGAAAAAGAAAAAATGTATCGGGCAATTATCCTGACTTTTCACGAGTTATTTTATTCTTCTGTAACTCTTCCAATACACGATTGCCTTTTGGAGGATGCGAAAAATAATGCAAATTTGGAATCGGCGAAATTAATTCTGGCTGCTGCCCATTTTCCCGACGAAACAAATGTAACAGAAGATTTTGCAATTCAATACACCAAGGATGTAATTCGCACATTTTTGGCTGAGGATTATTCAATCACTTTTACTGCACTAAGTGAACACTTGCAATTTGCTAATAGCAATACCGTTGGAGCCCTGAAAGATTTTATGAGAAATAAACTGGATTTTTCAAAATATGGAAGTGATATGAAGGCTATTCTTTACATCATCCAAGCCGTTATTCATAAAATAGCTGGAGAATGGGAATCATCACTGGAAAATTTGGAAAATGCCCTCATAAGTGCTCCAGGATCTTTGAACAAAGTGACTTCGTGCGTGGCTAACATTTTTCAGGATACAAAATTCCACGAGAATGTCCTTTGGCAAATGATTTCCAATTTGGAAGAATTAAATCTAAATCTTTCTGCCAAAAGTTTCATTGATGTAACGAAATATCCCTTCATACTAACCCAGACGACGCCAGATGAATTACTGAAGTTTTCCAACATATTTCAAATTGTTGGAACCTTAGCGACTCTCAAGAAAAATGAAACGGGGATTAAAAACCGAATTCCTGGTAAAGTTGATGCAGCGTATTACTACTTCGACCTTAGCAAAGGAGTCGATGGCGCCACAGGTGTCCTTGGAACTCTATTGATGTCTATGGCAAAATTTCTAGAAGCAATTTCCACCTCTGAAATTCCAGCGAATATTTATGCGTATAGGAATGCCATTTCTGAAATTTGCCGTTCCGTTTTTACTATAGCAATGAAGTACGAGACACCTTACATGAAAATATATGCTGGCCGAGCTGCAATGTCAATAATATTAGCGGCAAACCAGAAATTGTCGGAAGCCATCGCCGGATTAAATTGTGACAATGCACCTGGCGAGTTAAAACAGGCCCTGTCGGTATCTAACCCAACGATCAAAGTGGATCTGCTTTCAGAAATTGATTTAGTTCTTTTCGATTTATTTTTGAGAGGGAACATTGAAATTGCAAAAGTAAATCCAATTATCACCACGAAAATGCACTCTGCTTTCGATATGATTTATTTGGATAGGATGGGTACGGAATTCCTTCAGCATTTTTGGAACAAGAAAATTGGACACGGTACATTTTCGAGAAAATTGCCATTTTATCTCTATGCCTACCATCGGTTTGATGCCGTCTGGCACAAATGGTTCACCAGTGTGGATTTCGAAGAAGCTAGACAAGTTGCGATGGATGCGTTGCTGGAGACTAAAAATTGGACTATTCAGGATTCCCAGGATCTGATGAATTTTCCATTTAAACGTCGTACACCTCAAGGATGGCTTGATAACGAAAATTTCACCCTGGATTTAGGAGTTCCTGAAGAGGAAACTTTTTCTAGCGTTGATGGCTACGAATTCAACTCGGAAACAGGAGAAATAAAGTTGCTATTTTCCCAAGGACCAATCCGACTCTTCAGTTTGAACGATGTGAACGAAATTTTTGAAAGAGGAATCACGTGGGGACTCTTCACTCTTGATGAGCCAGACTGCAAAATGCCTTCACATCCATTTTACAACGGCCGCTATATTCCAAAGAAAGACCTCTCAGGTTCTAGTCTTCTTCAAACTGCGGCTTATGTCGACATTTTGCTGAAGCAATTCACTCTAGGCGTGGAAATTAATTCGCTGTCGTATTTTAAAATGCGACAGATTTCCATGGTTCAACGGCTCCCGCCTGCTCTTCAAAAAATTGTTACAGCAGTTGCAGATCGTAAAGATGAATCGACACTCTACGAGTCCGCTCACAGATTTTGGGTGGATTTCTCTAAAGGAGAAATGGAAGTTTGCATAAATACCGCAAAAGATCCTCAAATCACCGTTGAATTTGGACAGATGCCTGTTATGGTAAAGAAACATCTATTGAAAAGAGATGAAAATGGTGAACTGGTCGACGGTGAAGATAATGACAAGGATGACACTCCGGAAGGAGAATTTGCGAAAGAATTCACTGAGCATTACTATGAAATAGGGAAATATTTTCCAGAAATGCTCAGATTGACCGAACTGATGAAACTCTGTGTCGTCAACAAACTATTGATTGGAATGTACAAATCTACAAAAAAGGAGATCAAGGAAATGCCAACTGTCGAATTTAAAGATAATATTAGAACAGCAGTCGTTGAATTTCAAAGTCGCTTACCTACATTCCCAATATACACGGAATCCAGAGTAAATAGTGCACTGACAAAACTTTTGGCGGACAATGGAGTAGCACGCCATGAAGTAGCTCCTTCGGAAATCACAAGAGTCGAAAAAAGTATCCGTACACAACTTTCGGAAGCAGATGCACATTTAATTAGCAATGCAACTGATCAAATATCCAAGACATTCTATGTGGATCCACAAAATCTAGCCCCTCACATTCGAGGCTTCCTGCAAAGAAATTATGATAGCCTTGATGTAATTGTTGGTCAATGTGTGGAATCTATGATGACAATCCAGATAAACAAAAAAGAGCAACTGTGTGCTGAAATTTTGAATTTGAAAATTCAACCTAACAAAACTGAAGACGAGGAAATGGAGGCCAAAAGTGACGCGGGCGATGAAGAGTGTACTTGGTATCCAGCGGCTTTCCTCAGCAAAACACTCTGGGTGAGCTAAATACATTTCTCAAATGTCATACGAGTGCAGCAGTCAGAAAGCATGAACTTAATATTGATACCAAATATATAATTGCAAGTATTGCCATAAAATTCATAGTCTAATATGTCGTGTAATTAATCAGTTTCTTCCTCTGCCCAATTTAGCTCATTACTTGTTTGTGAATAATAAAATTTTATACTGTGACACTAAAAAATCTTATACGAAATTTTAATTTTGCAGAAAGGAG
Source organism: Tomocerus minor (assembly GCA_009936455.2). Lineage (NCBI taxonomy): Eukaryota > Metazoa > Arthropoda > Collembola > Entomobryomorpha > Tomoceridae > Tomocerus > Tomocerus minor. The sequence continues at coordinate 21,223 of JAAAYG020002664.1, forward strand.
AAAAAACCAGCTACTCAATTAAAGTTCATGGAGGGGTATTAATGAACGCGGGAATTAAGTTTGTCTCCAGTTTAATGCAGCCGGTCACTAAAATGTTCAAAGCAGCAATTGGTGCTAGAATTGTTTTAAACAGAACGACTCCTAATCACAAAAGAGGAGGAAATAAGCCTCCACCAGTTCCACCAG
>JAAAYG020002675.1:1342-27525 GCA_009936455.2 Tomocerus minor
CCCTCATGATCTGCACAGTAGGATAATAGGATTATATTAGTTTTCATGTCTGTATAGGTACAGAGAAAAGAGTCTGGTTGAAATATATACACTCTAGACGCTCTCCAACTGCTACATTAGACATTAAACGATGGCCAAACTTGTCATAAGTTAGTTTTGGCTTTGGCAGTCCTGTCTCTTTCGTTTTAAAAGATCATCGCATATCCCAACCTGTGTCGAAGTCAAAGTTTAGTGCCTACTCCTAGTTATTCTCTTTCCCTCTCTTCTTCCACTAACAACCGACTCAAGTACTCTCCTCTATTAGGCACGGAATTTAATATGATGCCCAAGAGAGGCACAAAAAGGTTGTAAAGATACAATTTCGTTTTCGTGCTCTTCAGAAATGCAAAGAAATCATTTCGGAAAGAAGTAATGGGAGACAAGCACCTGTAAAAGATAATGAAGCTTTTCTCTATCAAGTTTCACCTGTCATATATAATTATGTTTAACTTGGTTCTTGCTAGTCTTTTTTGTCGGACAGCCTTTTTACGAAAGCCTGCGCAGTTACACAAAGAAACACATTCTTCTGAGACTTTCTTCAGCAAAAAATATGAGATTAATAATTTTTGTATTGGTTAGCAATCTGAGGGGATTTTTGATAGCGGAAAGAGGAGTGGATGCTAATTGAATCGTTAAGGTAGTTACGTCTTGCGTGCCAAGGAGAGAAAAGCCACATTTATAGATACACAATGCATAAATGGATGAGGGAACTGTTTCACAGAGGTTCTTAGTGTCAGTTGAGTCATAGATGAAACGATAATAATAATAATATTGCATCATTAGACGGGATGCGAATTGTGTAGAATATTTGGCGGCTGCTGTCTACTGAATTATGGAATATGCTGGAAAGTTTGAGGTAGTGTAGTTAGTTTGTTGAGTTGACATGAAAAGGACGAATTCCAACGTCTGAGGATGATGTCATTCATATGAGAGGAGAGACGAATGGCTGAAAATTTTTGGCATATAAACAAAAAAGTTTTGCATGGGAGATTTGAGAGTAGGAAGGGAAGAGAAAATAAGAGTCGAATACACAGAGAATCGTCAGAGATACAAACCTCCTCGCTAAATAGGCAACTAGCAATCTTTAACTAAATACAGAACTCCTCGTATATCCTCTGTACATAATGCATAGGACGCTCATTGTTGGTTTCCCTTATGGCTCCCACTTCTTCCACCGGCATAATTTACATTTAACACAGCAGCTGCTCTTTTCTAATAAACGACAAAATAAATAGATGTTAAATAATCCCCTCCTTCTCTATCTCTCCAACGAGCAACTACATTACATTCAATATAACAATCACACAAGTCAAGTCAATCTTTATTGCTACACACAACATGCATACACGTTCTTATATCCCCAACGAAACTTCTACAGAACTAGAGACTAATGCGATATCTTGCTTTCTAAGATACAAGAAATTCCATGAACTACTAAATGGACCATGTTTATGTTTGTGCTACTACGAACATCTCTCTCTCTCTATTCCCAATGCAAGAACTGGCTTGGCATAATAGATAATGTTTTCTCATGTCTGATCTGAGGCTAAGAAAGAGAAGAGCTTGTGTGGTGTGGCAATAAAGAAGGCGAAGACATGGAAAAATTTTCTCCGAGACATTGCAGATGAGTAGAGCTAGAGTGAGCCAGACTGTTTCAATGCTTCATCAAGTTCAACAATAAGATAGGGCTATTCATACGGAAAATCCTCGTCTGAACTGAACTAAACAACTATATCATAGGTCAGACAAACTCAGGCAAACTCAAACACTAAACTGCAGACACGGAGAATAGCGAGAAACGCCTGATCTCGTTTTAAATGTACCTAGCGCAAGATACACACTCCACAAAAACATCTTCTACAACTCTAAGAACTAAGAACAGACTTTTACACACTAGAATCCTATGAAAATGTTTAAAGACTCTACGTAGTCTTCAAAAATCCGACTTAGTAAAAAAGAGAAGCAAGCAAGCAGACTTTTTCAGTTAGTTTACTCGCTCCGGTGCGGTGTCCTCATTCATTACACTGTTAAGCGTTCCCGTATGTAAGTGTGTGAGGCAAGTTGGAATTCACAACGAGATTATGTACCTTGTCTCCACCATACCACCTCCAACTTATCCTCCATTACATGCATACCTAATACTAACATAGCCACGATAAACTGAAAACAGAACAGAAAATGTATACATCTATGCATACAAACACTTACCTTCGGGATATTAGAATTAGAGAAAAAAACGTTGTATAACGAATTTTAGATTACTTACAGAAAAAAGGCTTGAAAATAAAATTTCTAGTAGATTCTAAACCAAATTTACTCCTAAACGGAAATTCAAAATTTAATGAATTTAGAATGATAGTTTAAAAGTTTGAATCTTTCATACCAAATCTAATTGAGAATTTAGGCCACGCTTTTATTATGACGCAAAAATGCGGTAGCTATTAGACTAGAACGAGAGAGCATTAACAAGGGAAATATGATTTGGGTTGGAAGCCAATTTAATAATTTCGTGATGGTAATTTTGGTTGAATGCTTTCTGAGGAAATTAAGGAAAACGAATTGGGGATTTAGGACATGTTTTTATGTGTAAGTGAAAATGCTGTAGATAGTACCTACAAGACGAGACAGATATTTCTGTATTCATATGTGGAATGAATAGGAAAAAATGGCAGGAGTTATTTCCTTGGCTTCGGTTTCTTTGGCATCTGTGCTATGATGTGTAGTATGGCATCTTTAATGTCTGGTGTCTTTAAGTACATTGAAAAATTTGAAAGACAAGCCGATGAAAAAGATGGACCATGTTCCTGAAGATTTTTTTGGCGTATATTCATATGGCTAGATAGTGGGGAGACATATGCATAGATAGTATGAGATAATTTAATGCAGAATAGGTTCAGTGTTTGGAATAATTTTAGTTGTGGGGTTGCCGATAATTTTCGTGACTTATCTGATGGTGTCCTACGGTCTGTTGCTACTTATAGCAAGTATAGTTGCTCCTGTGAGAAAATTTTTTGAAAAGCCATCAGTGGGAGGATGTGTACGTAGCTGAGCCGCATAGGTGTCGGTTTTAGCGGTTGCCTCTGTACATAGAGAGTTGAGTATAGGGAGTTGGTATTTGTAGCTACTGATCTCTTTCCTTCAAAGACTTATGAGGTGATGTGATGTTTGGTTTTTAGTGTATTAATATATGAATATTTGTGCATTACGGAGGGGAGGGAGGAAGACGGGCGTAAGTGGTAGAGTGGAGTCGATAGCACAGTGACACTCATGTTCAGTTCTCCACTGTGGATAATATGTATTTTAATAGTGCTAGCTCGAGTCTGCACCTGCATGATTCACACGCGTTAATTTTAGACACGAGTTTTGGCACAGATCCCTGCACTTCCTTATTTGGTATTACGCAATACGATATTAAATCTCCTACATCGACTGCCTTCAACCGTCACAACCAACAACCATATTCTTCCCTCTTTTGCTCTTTATTTTCTATGTCGTTCATTGACATGCCCTTCGTCTCCCTTTTCCTCTCAACGCCACACTTCCTCTTTGTACAAATAAACCTGCTTCACTACATTTTTCGCCGATTTCTCACACAGACATGCATCTAAGTATAGACAGACGGACGCTAGAAATAACCGAAGGAATTTTTTTACCTCTCCCTCATCAACCAATTCCATTATGTAAAATATCATCAGCTTATTTTATCATCCGGATGAAATCCACATTAATACAAATTATCTATGTATGAAATTTTGAATTGCTTTTCAGGATTTCGCTAATCCCCCATTTCATTCGCTATGGGCATTTGTTGTAGCAGTAATCCTATACACTAAACTCTTAGGTTCCCTAATAATTACGACTATATGCTCATATAATTAGAAGCTAGAGTGTTTGATAAATAATCTACTCTTGCTGCATTTTTATCATTCTTTATACGCTAACTGACAAAAATAATTAACTGCAGATGCATAGAATGAAAATATCCTATTACCATTTTCCTCTTCGCTAAGGATTTATTAGACTTATAGTATTATTTATCTAAAGGACGTCGAGCTTTACGGCTCACTTTACACAAATGCACATTTCATTACACGTCGAGGCTTTCCCTACTACTTTTCACTCATTATTTCAAGTGCTTGCTGATTAGTGTGGCATTACCCATTATAATACGTGTAAAATGTCCAATTTTCACAGTTCCTTTTTCATTGTTTATCCAAAGACAGCCCTTTGTCAGACTTCTGGCTTTATTCCATCGTTCCATTTTCGCAGTTTCCTGCATTAACCAAACCAACATTTATATCTTGTTATATATAACCAAGCTTGTTCTGTGACCTGAGTTTTTTTTCTGTGGCTAAATATACAATTGCCTAATAGCTTAACTGCGTTCGGAATGTGCATTTATCAAAACAGTTTAAAAATAGCCAAACAATTCTTTAAATATTATAAAAATAGATCATAAATTCTTATTAGTATCTACAATTCTTAATGATATGATATCTGTTTTATTTGCAGGAATTCATAACCATGCCATTCAAGCCGCCAGAAAACCCCAAGTGCCCCAAATGCGGCAAATCTGTCTACGCAGCCGAGGAGCGGCTGGCCGGCGGTCAGAAATGGCACAAAACTTGCTTCAAATGCGGTAAGCTAATAAAAACCAATAAATTACTTATTATTCATTAAATTTCAAAGCCCATTTTTTTTAATAATGTTTTTCAATTGTCAATTTTGTCAAGAAATTATTTATACAATGTAGCAGAAGTTGCCTACTTATTTTGTTACTTTGTGGAAATGATATCCATTTGAAATGATAGCATGTTTGAGTTTTACGATGGCTATTTGGCCCATCTTTAGTAAAAGGAGAAAAATGATTTGTGCAGTGGCAGTGTGGGCATTCCATGTCAAAATGCAATGATAATGGAATCAATGTTATTTTCTGTCGCTGTTGAATAGGAATGTGCAACAAAATGCTTGACTCAACAAATTGCTCTGAGCACGAAGGAGAATTGTTCTGCAAAGTCTGTCACGCAAGAAAGTTTGGACCGAAAGGTTACGGATTTGGAGGAGGAGCTGGATGCTTGTCCATGGATACAGGAGAACACCTTCAAAACGCAGAGGGTTCCAGGTACTATTAGTACTCATTTGCTTTCCCTATCAAATAACCTTCTTCACTTTCACCATTGACAATTGATAGAGAGGCGGAATAATGCATACGAACATTTGTTATGCAACAAAAGGAAGCTACACGATTAAATAACTACCTAAACCTGACTCCATTAACCATTTCGTCTGTCATTCTAGTAAATTTCTCGAGCGCACCTACTCGACACATTTTAGCATGGAATTAATGGTTCCGACATTTTAGCCCAAATTAGGGAATCATGTCTACACTGTATGCTTTACGAATGTATCTATTGCATTTCAATGATGTAGTCCCCACCTCCAGTGAGGATGACGCCTTGGTAGTGATTTTTATTACATGTACACACTTTCAACATGAGGAATGAACCAATCCCTCAAAACACAATTCTGACTCGTCATTTATACAAACAGGCAGTTATTATGATATTAGTCAAGCCAAAAGTAGCCTCATTATTCTTTCACATCAATGAGCTTTGGAATAGAATTCGACTAATCTACAAAGAGTTGCGTTTGTGCTATTGTTATCTATATCTGTGCTATTCAACCAAGAATTAGGCTAGGATGAAATGACAAAAACATTTCCAATGGACATAAAAACAATATTTCCAACTAAATGATTTAAGGAGGCTTTTAATTTAATTTAAGGATAAAATATATTATTGACAAAAGTCATAATTTCAAAGTAGGTATTTATAGAAGAGAGAAAAGAGATTTAGAATTGTAATGATAGCAGAAGTGGTTAAATTGAGTTATGTGACAACCATTACATATTTGCCTTACATATAAATGTCCATCTCTGTTGTTGTGTGTATCTAAGAATGTTGTTGTGTTGTGATAAGCTAGTACGAAATTAATTTTGGTATGTGCAATGCAAAAATGCAAGATTTGATAAATCTATCGTCCTCGTTATTTAATAGCTACCTACTTGGTTTTATCTATGAATGTCGTGTATGTTGGTCTGTTGCCGAATGTGGCTTAGACCAAGGTACATCATCCCCGTCATGTTTGAACGAAGCAATATGCACAATACTGAAAATAAATTTTCAAATATTTACTTTGTACATTATCTGCAAAAGTTACAATCAGTTTTGTATCCCTGTGTATAATTGCGTGTCGTTTGAGGCTTTGTTCGTAAGAGTTCTCATCTCTCGTTGACAGTAGAGTTCCACTTGCGTTTATATCGTTCCACAAACTTTGTGTTTCCTCAACACAAGATGGTTCGTCGTTGAACCCACTGTGTTGTTGTGCTTGAATATGCTATGTAAAGTACCCTGTCTCTCAAACCTACTCCATTTCATTAATTAATTCGAATTGTTTAACACGACGATGTCTATTTGTCTCCTCGGATTATATATCAGTAGCTGTAATTGCTACTGTAGTCGGAAATGCGATTCAGCCCCGAATATATTCCCCGAATCTCGACAAACAATCTCTCCGCTTGTTTCGTTTCCCTTGTTCTGAATGTCAGCACGTCAGTTCCCATTTATTAGCCTGGAACGTGATTTTTATTTGCTTGCACTTCCATCGCGTAAAATTATATTTATCTCCAGATTTCCAAAACTTCGTTTTCCCAATTAAAATTCCATAAATCGTTTCCTTTTCGTTTTATGACACAATGAAGTTTTTGTGCCCCTGTTGTTGCCATTTGTCACACCGTTTTAAAAAACGGCATTTTTTTAAAAAATGTTTTGACCAATTTTTCTGAAAGAAAATGTTATCATTAGAAATTGTAGTAATGGACTCCTGGTTCTTGTTTTTTTACATTGTAATCCACTGATAGACTGTAAGTAAACTTACTTATGTATTTGGAACGGAAAACCGGAGCATCCCAGCAGAATCTGAGTATGTTACCTCAATGATTAAATTATTTACTTTTTACTTATTATCATGATGATTTTTACAGAGGGGTTACCTAATATCTCATCCTCCATAAATCACAACCCCATTAAATGAATTTTGTGACACAAATACAGATTCTCAGAATTACATCACCGCTCCATTCATTACTCCAAATGAGTAACATTGCCATTAGCATTTTGTCTCATATAATTTTAGCAGTTGTTTGAAATAAAACCATCAAAGAAATTTCTTTGAATTGAAACTGTAATAAATATGTACAAAACTTAAGATACAGAAACTGGGCCAAATTAAATATGTACAAATAGATGGGAAAGCTAAAATTCCCTGTGGGGCATTAAAAAATAAAAACCGTCAATTGTGGAACTCTCCTGACGAGATGACAATGACACTATACAATACACTTAAAAAAAAACTATAAAATCCAAACAGAAAACAAAATAACCAATTATCCATTCCATTTTTGAGTCCGTAATTTTTATTTTAGTACTAGTAATGGTACATCGTAAAATATTATCTTGTTAAATGATCTCATAAAAGGCGGAAGATTTTAATCCAAATTAATTAATACATTACACTTGTACTGATATACACCAGTGACGCTTAACAACATTATAGTTTATTTTATACAGTGGTTAATGCTGTCGGCGATATGAGTGCTAATGATGAATTATTAGATGAAAGGAAATGTTAGTCGGGGATTTCAGTCTCACGATGGTTGAAAGCAGGGGAATATTTGAGCGTTAGGCTGAGTTGACTTAGTGTACGAGAGGCAAAGAGAAAAATTCGAAACTAATGAAATTTTGTGTGATGTGATTGTGTATAGCCAAAACTAGCGAGCTACCTGCTACTTGACTTCTGTACGATACTACTACATACTACAAACACCTTCTACTACTACTACCTTCCCCTTTCGTCTCTCTGCACTCGTTGAATGAAAACACACTGAAAACCTAAAATGCTGAGTTATCTCTTCATGTCATCAATCAATCTGTCTTATACTTAGCGAACTTACTAATAATAATTGAAGCATTTCATTTGTCACTCTACAATAAGTTATCAATAACTATGTGCCACAACATAAATGACTGCAACTGTCTGGAAGTTAGTACTACACTTTAGGTAATGTGACAATGAGATGTCAGTATCTGCCGTGCAATTGTAGAAGTCACTCACTACCAACCAGCAGACTCTATTATTTGCGTTAAGATAGTTGCAGTGTACGATTAAAAATGTAATTACTAAATAGTACATTTAATAATAGAAACATGTTTATTGTTGATGGGTCGTAGTATTGATAGATTGATCTGAAAGTTGCTGATGATGATTTATATTTACATACAAAAAATATTCTACTACCTATTACCCCTTAAGAAAGATTATCTTCTCGAGAAACAATATCCAAGTTCAATCCTTGTCGTATACATAGGTATTTTAACTACACATACAATACAACAAATACTACATACAGATACAAGTGTGCATTGCTTTTTAAGTCATCGAAAATCAAATCACAATTCATACGCAAACATTACACATTTTACTATACTTTCCATCTTAATTGCTACTAAAAAGTACTTGGTTTGAATCGTAAATGACTATCGACAGATCACTTATTACTATCTACTCTATTCTTATTTTGTCTCTTTAATCTGCCCTAGTAATCTCATCTCTACGTCTTATCTTGAGTCTATTTAATGCATTTAACTAAAATACTTTAGCCTCAAGTCATACTTATTTAACTCTTCAATACTTCATAAAAAATGTGAATATCGTGCTGTACTCACTGCACTTAAACTCTCACTCCCTTTCTCTGTTTTATTTTCCTCTTTCTCTCTAAAGTGTGTCCCTTTCACATGCAGATAAAATCTTAACTCTGTACTAAGTTTATTAGGAAAAAAGAAGTAGTTGTAAATAGCTTTAAAAACTTACTGACACCAAGTTACTACTGAACTCGCACTACTGATTAATTGTAGTAGTGGCTAAAATTCACAGAAATACCAATATTCTAATACAAATGCAATAACGTGCATTGCTTTGCTTGGCTTGGCTTTGTCTATGTCACCGTGTCGCCATTTCTGATCGTCATTGATCATTCTTAATAATATTACGCTTAATTTTGTGTTCCGCTTTTCTAACAAAAGCTTTATGCTCGCAAGAAATACAAACTAGAGAATTAATCTCACTACAAATATTAGTATGGTACAATTTCTCTCTCAGAAGATGTAACATAAATTAATTTTATAATGCCCACTTCCTTGTTTCATTTTCTTTTTCGTCAGTAGACATTTCCCCTTTCTTTTACTAATTTCTGTTGCCGTGTTTTAAAATGATTTAATAGAATTATTGTAGAGTACTATATTTTGCTTTTAACTATCGCACGCAGTTTGACTAATATAATTTTCGTGTGTCTGCTTGTTAAGATGTTTGAAATAAATGAGATTTCCTCCTTGCAGCAACTGAATAATAAAATAAGTCCGTGTACTGTTGTCTGATAGTTTGTATTGAATGTGGACGTATGGGTATGGTTTACATGTAACTCTAATTAGCAATTAATAATTGTTATTACGAAATTTATTTGGTTTTCGCCCAATGCAAACGCACTGCTACAATTTGACAGAGTGTCTCGTAACATAACACAAAAATATAATAGATATCGTAACACTACTGACAAATTACTACTTGCGGTAATGTAACTACCAAAATAATAGGCCAAACAATATCGCCGTTCCTTATTCAACACCATTTCACATTACTGAAATTAGAAAAGGTCAAAAAAACAGCATGTTCCTTACAGTCTGATCTAATTTATGTGTCACGCTCTCGTCTAATTTCTCTTTTGTAATAATCTCACTTTCACCAACGTTTTTAACATCTGTAGACACCTTCGCCTAGACATTGACTTGACACTAACATAAAAACATGTAATTACACACTATAGTTACATTTCATATCATGTCCTGTGCACAAACAATGGTTCTGTATATACATAAAAAGCTCCCAATTTCTTTGAACTCTCTGAATTTCCGTTGCTATTTGTTTAAAGGAGCAGTCTATTTATTATTTTGTTTCACGTCGAAAAAGAACTCTATAATTCAAGTGAAATAAAACAATGTCGTTTTATTCAATGAGGTAGAATGTTTTTCTGCTTCCGTAAAAGTATTTACTTAAGCTCTGCTTCATGTATGCTTGTATGTTTGTATGTATGATGCACTATTATCGATAGGAGTCCTTTCTATGTATGTATGTCAAGTCAAGCAAGCCGAATTAGTCAAAGTTATGATTGCAAAAAGAAAGCAACTTCATGCTTCCGACTCTTTTATACTTCTCAATGTTAATGTAACAGTCTGCTGTATGCAGAGCAAGAGAATCACAGAAAAGGCTTAAAGGCGAATTCTGACGAGTGGCAAAAAAAAACGTTACACTTTCCACTCTAAACAAAAAAAATCAAATGTAAATTGCGGGCAGAATACATACATAGATGATTACCGAAACACTACAGAGTAATGTTGCGTGACTCTCATACAAACGTACATAGTTATATTTACATGGAATCATCAGCAGATCAGATCACATCTCTTTCTATGCTACAATACCAAACCAAACTGCTACTTACTACTTATATCATTATGCAATAGCACTACCTACCTGTTTATAATATACCTATATGACTGCTACACATTTACTTATGTGGAATACTAATTAATAGTAATGTAGCTTAATATAATTCGTACCTACTATAAAAAACAGTGAGTGTAACATAATATGATGCGGAGCTCTGGGTGAAAATAAAGGAACAAGGTTTGGATAACATAAACTGATTTGCAGATGTGACCGAATTATTGTAGTTGTAGTTTTTAAACCACATAAATCTTATCCAAAGAGTCTTCTTCATCTAATTATTGTACAATATACAGAAGTTATAGCTCTAAAGGCATAATAATTACTACATATTCACAAAAAACAACGGAATTTATTAGAGTGTTGCATGATTGTACCGAAGTTGAAATAGGGAAACGGGGAGGATGATTGATTGGGTTGCATTGGAAAATTGAATGAGAGCAGTGAGGAATGAACAATGAAAATACGCGAGAGAAACGAAATCAAATCTCAGAGGGTGAGCACAAATTACATTTCTACGTTCTAACTAAATACCTTTACTCGTACCATTACTATCATATGTATGTAATACCTACTACCTCTTGTTCACTGGTTGGATATTTTTATTCAGTACTGTAATAATCTACTCATTGTTAGCTTTAGTTATGATATTAATATGATTTCTTACATTTAGTGTCCATTGCTCAGTGATTTATCTATCTGTATGTCTGTCGGTGTTGAATGGGATGCAATAGATGCAAGTATTCTTAGACACAAGTTTGCAGTGCTGCACTAAAGTACATATTTTTGCTCTATACACTGCCATGCAATGCCATACAAACTGTGATTGATGGTGATTCGTATCAGGCCTTTCTTTATTTGTATACGCATTCTCTAGAATGACGCATGGGGTTTTCGCTCAAATTAAATCATACCGCAATAATACAAAAATTAAATCAAGCCCAAATTCCAAACTCAACTCACATGCACTTTTGTCTATGCTTCAAATATTTAATGCAACCCAAAGCGACCCAATTTTAAAATATCTCTAATCGTTTACCAATGTAATAACAAATGTAATATTTGCTCATTTACTTATCGATTTAACTTAACTGCTAAATATTAGCTTTTGTCAATGATTAATATTCCAACATGCATTCCAAATCCAACCCGAATCAGAGGGTGAGCCATTTCTTAGAGTGAACTTGATAATACAATAAATGAATCACCCTATTGATTTTTTAAAATAAAGTACCTAGTCTTCTTGGTACTTATGTCTGTATGCGCACAAAAGAGAAGCTTTCACCTAGCTCATCTCAACCTAAGACTTGCAATTTTCATTGAAACTTTATACTTGACAGACCACTTTGTTGTCCTTAATAATTACAATAGAATATTTCGTTGTGACTCCCCAAAGCGCTGAGCTATGCATCTTTGACGATATCATCTCTTCTCTTTCTCTATACTTTCTTTTACTTTCTTCCTAAACTATAAACAAGTATATACATTCCTATGTACATCTGTACTTCTATTAATAAAATGATTCTATTAATAGAAGAGAGCTTATACTCTATAAAACTTATTATTTCATTACGCTCTCACAATTATTAATTCACTATAATATATGTCCAACAGAAAGATTTTAATTAAGTCAGGAAGCATATCTATGAGCTTCTGTTTAAATTCTGTCAAAATGACAACATCTATTTCCATTAGTGTATCTATATTTATTTTTCAAAGAAAATAATAATATTTTCGCTAGTTATTGTCTACAAGGAACAAGTAGATGGGAATTCCAATATTTGTGTGCATTTAGTAATTACCTATGTGTTTTCGTAATACCTACTAATAGTTGGTTTATTGGACACTCATTGAAATCAATTCAATTCTCCATTGCTCAATCATTTTATGTTTTAAATCCTTGTTTGTAAATAAATACTTACTCATTACCTGTTATTATGGATATAATAAATCATCAGTAATACGGATATTGATTTATTTATGTTTCCTTCAGAACTGTGCAGATAAATAAATATATTCAGAATCAATTAGGACCACACACACACATCCTAAATAATACGAACATCTCTATCAGTGAATTTGTACTTACTAACAAATATTACAACCATACTAATTATAAGAGATTTTATCTATTTCATTTTTAAACTAGTATCTTCTGTCTTTTACATAACTCTAGACCAGCAAAATAGACTAGAACAAAACATTCACTATTTTCACCAAAGCCAAAAAATGGTTTTATTTTTTCTGTTATACTTCTGGGATTTATTTCTGGAACTTTATTGTAACTTTGTATGTATGTACGTAGTAGAGTCAAGTACAGCTCAGCATTTTGGGTTTTCATCAACTCTTCTTTTGAATGTTTGTCTTTCATATTATTAAGTAGCTGTGTAGTGTTTTATTTATTAAAATGCACCACATTACCACCTTGTAACATTCTCTCTCTACTTACTCACATTATTTCATTGCTGTGCAATTTGTTATAAGAATGTTGAGTGCAGTGTACCAGAACTATACACCTAAATGTTTATTTAGTCTTAATTAAACACTAGAGTGTTTCGCATCGTGAATTTGTACAATGTTTATGTTGCCATCACTCATTCCTTTGCAGAACTAACAGTGTGAGCTGTATTTCCTGTGAAAAATACCAAAACCCACTATTACTTTCTTCAAAGTTTTTTCTCTTTTCTGTCTATAGATATTAAATGGTGCAATATATCAAAGATAGTGTCATTTTTTTAATCCGATGACTTTTTTTTTATATAAATGATCAAATATTTTAGCGTTAAATAACTATCTTGAGAGTTCCCAAATTCATACCATTCCAAAACGCAATAAATAAGTAGTCTTTTCAATTCTATATAGTTTCTTTAACATCTCCTGAATAACATCCCAAAAGTAATCTCAACTCCATTTGTAATCTATCTTAAAAAAGAATTTCTATTGTCGTGCAGTTTGTGTAGAGGGACCTAGGAACTAAGGAATTATATTAGACACACCAGCCAAATCCAGTTCCAGAGACATGCGATAAATCTTAGCTCAACGCTTTTGTGGATCCTCTAAGAATCCTTTTATGAACTCATGGAGTTTCTACCCAAGCCATTATTATAGATTTTCCTACATCCTTTTATTGTCCTCATTATTCGTGTCAACCATTTGTGCCTATGACTCTCTCCCACACTTATACTCCCGTTACGAAAAATTTTACAATAAAACATCTTCTTTTCCTGAACAAAGCAAAAGTTTCAAAGGCTTGTTTAATTCACACTGTAAAAAGATCTGTATTACTTAAGCTTTCCTAGATTTCCCTCCTGAATTCTTCCCTACGAATTCAGGGTACTATGCGAATTTAAAATTGCATAACTACAGCTCCTACTTTCTCTCCTTGTTCTTTCTTTAAGATATAACTTCGATAATAAATTCTAACAATAGTCCTCGTATTAATTACGAAATTAATTAACGATAGCCTCAGTTTAAATGAAGAAAAACCATCGTCATTAGTCATAGATTCTTTTGAAAAATAATAAATTGCGATGTATAGTCTACTTATATGAACTCTTAAGCTGTATATTCAGAAAATACACTGCATTAAGTTTATAAGGAATTAGGGACCAGAAAAAAAGTAGGTTAAGTAAATGCCATTCTTTTGATTCTTCAATGCACAAATGTCAGTTTTGGATGGAGTAGCTATATCCCTAGACTCTCGACCTATTTTTATTATAAATGTTGATTAACGCTTTGGCCAAAATGCATGAGCCTTCTAATTCATTGTGTTATTGACATTTACCTTGGAGCAAGTGTCTAAAACTCAGCTTTGTAAATTAATGGGCTTAATGAAAAGAGTTTAACATTTCATTGGAAATGAGAATAAATGCAAAGTATGATACAGCGAGAGAAAGAAAGAACTAACCTTGTATTTTGTATCTGTGTTAGTCAGTAATAATAATTTAGTGGTAACTAAAATAATATAATTAAATGAGTAGATCCTTAAAAATATTTTAAGTTGACAATCTGAACAATTAAATGTGGTAGGTATTGACTGCATATAAATAATAAGTGACATACAAATAAAAATGTTCTCTGATTGGTTTCTTCACAGCCCGAGCGCGAACACATGGCAAGCGATCAACACCAGAACGATACAGGCTCCGGAAGGAGAGGGTTGCCCACGTTGCGGTGGCGCTGTCTACGCAGCTGAGCAGATGCTGGCCAAAGGTCGAAGCTGGCACAAGTCTTGCTTCAAGTGTAAAACCTGCACGAAAGCACTCGACTCGACGAATCATTGCGACGGTCCCGACAGAGATGTCTACTGCAAAGGTATCACTAATATTTCCGCGTCTACTAGCATCTCAGACTCATCCCGAGATGAACTTCTATTCACAAGCCCGGCTTACAATTATTTTAATGGCTTTCCATTTTTCACGTAAAAATTTCTTTCTTCCTCTTTTACTGAAAGACAAGAAAGACAAATTACTCATTAGTGTCTTACCGTCAGCAGCATCCGAATCTTTGGCCGGTGACAGCCTCAAGTTTTCTCATGATATATCTGCACTGCTCCGTGATGGGGAAACATTTATTAGAATTACAATATTAGAATATGATTTGTGGTGAGACGGGAATGGGATCTGCGCTAGTAAACTAAGCTATGAACACGCAGTTTCTTGCAAGTACGACGACGTGTGCTACTTTATCAGGATTATTATATATTGATCCTCACTCTCATTTTCTATCTATTTTTCTCATAATGCCCCTAAATACTTTCAGTGGCTATAATAGGAATTCCATATGAATAGATGCATTCAGAATATCCCAGTCACGAAATATCCAGAAAGGAAAGTAATAGAGCATATCACACAATCACATTTGATACAAATATTTTATTAAAGCCAATAATCGCAATGAAGATCGACGACAAAGCTTTTTTGTCGCTAATATATTCAGTATTCTCGCAATTATCTTTAATTGAATTCCAAAATCGAAGTAGAGAAGCTTGGAAAAATTGAGAAGAGGAAGTAGGTCATTAGTTTGTCTTTAGAAGGGAAATACAATAGTTGTCGCAATAGATGAAGAGCATTCGAGAATTGTGAGTTTCAGAAGAAAGATGAGTACGTTAGTGCCTATAGTACTTCACTGTGTGCCAGCACATAGTGAAGCTATATAGCTGCGTCTCATGATTCCAATTTGCAGAAAAATATTTCATATTAGACAATAGACAATAAATGGAGCTTTGCCGACTTAATATCTTTGTCTACGCCAGACTATATCCTCAAAATGAGAGAATCAAATTTCTTGGTTAGTATACAATATACAGGTACATAAATACAACTAATAAATGTTATGAAATATTTCGATGTTATTATTCTAAGTTGTCTGACATATAGTGAAATATATATATCTACGTAGGTATTTTTCATGTGGTGTCTCATAAAAAATTCCTGGCATTTCTAAGCCAATTTCTTTAAAATAGAATGGGAAAAAGAAATCAAACGGGGCAGTGTAAATAGTACCAATAAATAGGTAGGTATAAGTTACCCGGAAAATTCTTTGAAGATACTATTAGTTAGGATATCGGAAAGATTGAAATTGTTTGAAGTGCCTGTCAGGCTTCATTCCCCGATTACGATGTGAACAATCAAAATTCCTTGAATGGCAAAGTAGATGGTAAAAAGGAAGGTACCCATTATAAGAAAGGATTTATGTCATGTCAGGCCAGTGCCTGAGCAGTCGATTTGAAGACGACGACTGGCTTGGCATCGAGATGGATGTTGTTGCATAGATTGTGAGCTACTTCCGACTAGATTTAATATAAAAGTAGTGGCTACCTACCTAACTTTGAGTTTGGGATGATAGGGAGCCGACTTTAACGAACCTGAATTTATGAATGGACATAAATAATATGTTACATTGGCTGTGTGTAGTTTGTTATGGGAGAAATTTCGGTCCGAAAGGCTATGGCTATGGCCAAGGCGCTGGAATTCTTCAGAGTGACGAGTCAATATTGAACGGGTATGCCATTTCCTTTTAAACTATTCTTGACTAGTTGTGCTTCGCTTATTTTCAGCTTGCTACGGGAAGAAGTTTGGTCCAAAAGGGTATGGGTACGGCGCAATTGGTGCAGCACTGGCAACTGAAGACGGAGAGTAAGCTAGTCACTCATCCTTTCACCCGTTTTCCCCTTTTGTTCGTCCATTTCTTTCTTTTCGATCACCAAAGAAAATCCCGCCCACACACCTACAACCATATTTTACACATCACACCAATTCATGCCATAATCACTTTGAAAACATGCCTCTCCCTCTACTTCTCTTTCTCTCTGTCAATCTGTTCTGTTACCCACTGAAATTACAGTGTACAGCTTTCCGTGCATTATGTCCCGGTGGTGGTGTTTCCGTTTTTTAGTCTTGTCAGTCCCTCCATTGTGTTCACCTGCACATATTCACAGACAGCCAGACAGACATACTTCTGTTCTGCCTTGGCACGAGTATCTACAAATATTTTGTATGACACATAAAAGGAAATCGTTTCTATTTGATAAATGCACATGTATCATAAGAAATATGTCTCCAGAACTTTCCAGTCAAGCATTTAGTTCAAACGCGACAACCCTAGCACAAACACAATGAACAGACGGGAATACAGAAAATCAATGCTAATGACCAAATATTTGTGTTTCTGATGTTTGTCAAAAGCATCATACTGGGATTTGTCATTCTTTTTTTTCTATTTACCAACATTAATACATGCCGGAACTCCATGCTCTGAGCCAGGTTACCTACTTTATTCTTTAACCTCCATTATTTCATCAAAGACCCCTGTAGCCTTTTTATTCCCTCACTTTTAATGTGTGTAGGATTTAAATCCATAAATCCGTGAGCTATATTTACTAAAGAAGACTTAAGGGGGTGTGAACAGCCGTCCATACTTTTTTGGGAGAAATTATATTTATCCTAGAGTTGTGGGCATAGAAAGACATTATTGATCTCCAAGAACTTCTGGAACATTCCCCCACAGTACTATAGAGCGTTATTGCTAACTTTCATCTCTGTTTCGGAAATATAACTGTCTTTTTGATAAATTTTGCTATATTTAAAAAAAACTGTTATATCTCGAAAACAGAGATGATAGTTAGTTATAACGTCCTATAGCATTGTGGAGAAGCAATCTACAAACCCGTGGAGATCAATAATATCTTTTTCGGTCAACAACTCTAGAAGAAATATATTTTCTTCCAAAAAAAGTATGACATTTTTCCATCTCATACTACATTGTGGATATTGTATGATTTTTAGCTGTCTTTCTTGAATATTTATTAAATATCCATGGAGATTTTCCTAATGGGAGGATTGCCGAAAAGACATAGACGGCTGTTCACGGCCCCCTTAAGCCTGATGGAATTAATACTTGGGTTCTTTAGACATAACATACGCCATTTCTCTTTTTAGTCTGGAGCCAAATTGATATTAGGAGAGAAGTTAGGCATTGACAGATCATGGTCGGACGAAAATAACTTCTTTATCTTTTAATACTTACTAAGCCACTGTTCCTACATTCAAAGGATTACTTTAAGTTCAAAATACATCAGAAACTACTTTGTTCGTATTAATAGCTTGTTTTATAATTGCCGTTTTCTCTTTAATCTTGTATGACTGATCTTCAGCTCACAGGTAAATGAAAACTCCAATCAGAGAAAAGGTCTCGCCTCTTAGTTTTTAACAGTATGTAGTCACCACTTAGTGTCAGATAGCACTTAAGCCACGGGCATTAAAAACAGATACACATTAAAGTTCGGTAATAGCACCGTAAATAAAAGCACTGTCTCATTTTCATTTTAACTTGTGTGGGAGAGGAGGTAGGGAATTGGGAAGTGAATATTGTTCATGTAGGGGAAATACTAAGTTAAAAAAAGTAGTAGGCGGGAGTTTTCCATATTCTAGGCTATATGATGCAATACTGGATTTTGTAATGCCGTTTCCGCTTTCTGTTGTGGTGTATCACTCCTACTGCAGCATTAGATGTAAACACACTTTAAGGTATACAGACGTAACGATGTTATTTATTTGAAAGGTAAAATAATTTTGTTTTAAAGTTCGGGATTTATATTCCGTTTGCCCAAGGCAAATGCTCTTAATAAAATAGCTGCGTAAATACGTAGGCACATAAATATATAAAATAAGGACTTTGTAAAGGGCCTTCCGGTCAATACTGCAAAACGCTAGTATAGTTCAAAGTGAAGTGAATCCATTTTATTAGGGCAATTTCTCTGGAATACTCTCATCCCAATCACTAACCATTACATGGATAGTAGAATCTAATTCGAAGTTAGCCGTTTACGAGACTTGGCTACTTACAAGCAGGTATTGATTAGCCACATAGATTTCATAGCCACAAAGATAGGTGCTGGATGGAAACCCGCTGGTTTTGCACTTTGGCGTAGATCAGGTTGATGGTCCAGTTCCTAACTTATATTCCTCCTCTGGACATGGAGAGAGCATTTATATTACACTTATATAGACTCTACATATATATAGGGATATCGCATATCCTACTTTCTCTTGTTGTCGAAATTATATTATTGGTTTTTCATGTGTGACCGGGAGTTGTCTGCTGGAAGCCTTAGTGACAAAGATGGGCATGTAGTTTATTGTGGTCCACCAAGGGACTGGGACCTGGTTCTTTTCTTCCCATTTCATTGTCCTTTATCTTTTAGCTAGTGGCTTGATGTCCACCCAAATCTAAGTCCGTTGATAGGTTGTTGGCGACGAAGTATATGGACGTGGATGAGGATGTGCACAACTGGATGTGCTGTATTTATTGACTATCTGCAAACACATGGTTTTTCTGCAGTCTTGTTCTGAATGGAAAAGGAGAGTGGCCACAACCAGTTGTATGCCCTGACAGAGTCGGAGAGATCAATTGCTTTCTCTTGTCCAGAAACCTGTAAGGAGGGCTACGAGCACTTCCATTACATTACCTACTGGCATACTCACTATCGGCTGAAGACGACCACCTTAGACTACAATCAGCCAGCTATGATGAGAATCCTCTTTTATTTTCCTTAGAACAGAAAGAGGACCGTCGTGTTTAATGCATCGCACATCCTGCCCTCTCATCTCAAGGCAAAATCCATTAAATTCTTCGCTAGACAAATTCAGTCTCTGATCTCTCTTCGCTCCAGGCAAAAAACTTTCAGTCTCTGCTTAGCCGACACATTTCACTGCTTACTTGTTAGTATTTACTCTTTTCAGTATTTTCCCTATACATATCTAATAGCCAGTGCCTCTTCTTCGGGCCACTGCTTTTTCTCCGCTAAGCAGGAAATAATATCCAACTAAGTTAGCACCGATTTCCCTTTGTGCCCCTAACTTTTGAACTTTCTCTTTGTAGTGCCTGACTCTGTCAGTACTTAGTTATTGTACTACTTTTCCCACGCTAAACTTCTTTCTTTGAAGAACAAAGAAATCCTTGTAATATACGTAATCAAAGACTGGCAAATACTGAAATATCGTCCTGCGACGGCATATTCGACGAAATTCAAATTGAATAAACAAAATTTCTTACAAAAATCTAACGCGCAATTCTCGTCTTGCTTTTTCCGCCCCTTATATAAAAAAATATGACGCAACAAGAAGCAGTTCTTAGTTCTGAGGCACAACTATATAGATTTCCGCAACTGCAATGAATATTAACAGCCTTAAAAAATGAATAGCCGATGGACAACTGTATTCTTCGTTGTTATTTCAGCTTAGCTTCCTCCAAAAAATAATAATTAATACCACGAGAATTGTAAATTGCAAATTGTGCAGTATTCAATTCCATTAAAATCTAAAAATAATATATCATTGTTGGTTTATCTTAAATGCACTTATTGCTTAGAAATATAGTAGGTAGGTACTCTACGAAACACAAGGTCATTAGTCATTGGTCTCATTAGTACCGTTCGGTTCATTCGTGTCATAAAAACGCTTCATTTTAGGTTGAGCCTAAAATGAGTCGGTATGAACCACGTGTTAGTGCTCAATTTAAAAGACCTACCTAATTATTTATCTTTACACTTGTACAGTGGAAGAATTCTCCATTTACACAACAAAACAAGCCGCCAAAGAATTCACTGACAAAAATGACTTCATGAATGTTGAAGACCAAACCAAAAAACGCAGCTAACTCATGCAAATACGATTGATCCGCTGTGTAGTCAAGAGTGTGAGAAAATGATCGACTGGGAGTCAATTCCATTTTCATGTTTGTGTGTGTACGTGTGTCGTTTGATTGATGTTGCTTTTTTACGGTAGTTATTATGGCTGCTAGAAAATGTTAAATCTCTGTCTGTGACTCAACTTCAATGTCTCCATTCTAACTAATATGTCTCCACAGGGATCAGTATTTGTCAAACAAACCCAATCTCATCACCGATACTACATCAATCATGGCGAAAGAAGGTGAGGGTTGTCCTCGTTGTGGTGGAAGTGTCTATGCTGCAGAAGAAGTTCTTGCCAAAGGACGGGTACATTATTTTTATCCACACTTTATTATTCCACCCACGAAGCTCAACACAAAACAATTCTACCTACTTGTCCAAATCTATCATCAATCCATTCCAATAAATTCCACAAATAATTATTTGTCGACTTACTCGATCCCCCTTAAGAAAAGAAAATTCGAGCGCTCACATTTTAAATTGGCAACCAATAATTTTAATAAGTACTAATTAAAAATTCGGTAAGTAGGCGTGGCACAGAAAATGTTTCAAGTGCTGTGAATGCAAGAAAACTCTGGACTCAATCAACGCTTGCGACGGACCAGACAAGGAAATTTACTGCAAAACCTGTTATGCGAAGAAGTATGGTCCCAAAGGATACGGATTTGCTTGTGGTTCTGGATTTCTTCTTACTGATGTCCTGGCGTAAGTACCCTTCCATTATCATGTCCTGGACAACGGGCACATGCCTCTATACAATGTTTAGCTGAAACGGATTATTATCGATGGATGTACACAATGGTCATATCAAGATTCATACTCTCTCACTTAAATTATTTGTTAGTACGAATTTTCTACGTTACTGTTTGCCATAAACGGGGCCCATAAATAAACAGGGTAGATTATTTCTATTTTTATCCTAAAATATTGCAACTAGAAATTAAGGCCGTTCACCGAAACTGCATTTACTCTTGTAGTGAGATATGAAACGTAAGCATTTATATTGAGTCATAATGAAAATCCAAAAATTAAAAGTTTTCTTAAAATACTTAACATGGGGAGTAAGTGGGAAATAAATCATAACGATGGTTAACTTAAGCATGGTGTAAACACAATATGTGGATAATATAAATAGTGATAGTATTTTGCACTTAGACATACATTTCATCTTTATTGACTTGTGTGCGATAAATAGGAAAATACAAATAGGTTATTGAATGTTGCATAAAAGTGCATACAGCTACAGCAGAACTTCGGCTATTCTATTGATTGGTAAGCGTATTATATTTATTAGTTGTTGTGTGCCGACATTGTGGAAAGGACTGAATCCGGTGAACAGCGAGTGTGACTGTGATTCGGCGTGGAGAAGTAAACGGTCTTAAAAATCTGTCACCAGATTCTGATTAATGGCTTAGTTAGTGACATGCCTTTTCCTTAGTTCGTCCTAGAAAAATTGCTCAATTTGGTATAGTGGAGTGAATAGATATAGGTAGCTTAGTACATAAAGCCATGACTTTACTTTGGTCTTTATGAAACTGTCGAAAGTCTGCGGATAGGTCCTAGTCAGTCAAGTCAGTAGAAAATTACTTATGTAAGTTGTCCGAGAGATTAAAGTAAATAAAAAGGGGCAACTAACGATGTGGCAAGACGTCCTGATTAATAATTCATCTGTCGCAGTATTTTTATTTTACTGTACTCTACTGCTTTTAGTAGCTGTTAATTGTTTATATGTAGGGAGTACATTGAATACAAAGGGCAGAGTGCATAACATTTACATGTAGGAGCATTATGGGTTAACTAAACCCCGGGTGTACTTCACTTGAAACGTAACGTGTCAAGTAAATGGGAAGCTTAACTGTCTTAAGAAAGCCATTAAATGTCTGTCTATGAGAATTGATGATGAATTGGATTGAATGGGCGTAATTAGGAACGAAGAAAACGACACTCAACGACCGAACTACTTGACCGACTGCTCGAAAATCAAAGCCGCGCCGGGTGAAGGTTGTCCTCGTTGCGGTGGAGCTGTCTATGCAGCCGAACAGATGCTTGCTCGCGGATCTGTAAGTAGAATTCGTTGACATTTCTTTACGGCTTTCGTGCCTTTCAGTAGGATTGAAGAAGAAATATCGTTGAGAGCTCTTTAGCTTATTGAACGTGTAATCTTTGAAAAAAGGATTCATAGAAATGTTCTTGAGTGGAAAGACAGAGATAACAATTATGCATCTCGCCCTACAAAATATTATTTCCTTTAGTAAAGGGAAGAAAAGGCGTCTGTATTTAAAAAGAGAAAAGCTGAGATGTGTAATTATTGACTATTGTCATCATATGAAGTGCATTTAGTGCAGGTAGAGCCTTCTGCTTAAAATGCAGTCGAGTTTTCCTACTACGTCTAATAATGAAAAAGAGACTTACTGTGATGAGTATTGATTACAATTGTTTACGATAAAAGAGTTTGGAAGGAAAGAGAGTGGATTTGATTTGAGAATGAGGCAGATGGGAAATCTTAAGAGGGACTTATGTTTTCGGAATAGATATGGCATAAGAGATGCTTCAGTTGTGCAGACTGCAAACGGCCTCTTGATTCCATCCTGGCGTGTGACGGCCCCGATAAGGAGATCTACTGCAAAGCTTGCTACGGAAAAAAGTTCGGTCCCAAAGGTTACGGCTACGGCTACTCGCCCACTTTGGTTTCTGTGGGAGACATCCCTGCTTCTGCTCCTATGTAAGTTGCTTGATCAATAGCCTCCTCACTCTTTCTCTTGTCGTCCTGTGTCTGTGTCCTCGCCACTATTCATCTCTTCCTTTCCATACTCCCACAAAGCTACAATTATGCCAACTCCATTTCCTTCTTTAATGTTCCGAGCTATTTATTTATGCCGCTATCCATTTATTATATTTCATGTTTATTCATATCTGTTGGAGTGAGTCAAATGGGAGCTGAGCTAATAGTGACTTATGTTGTGTATATTAGCAATTCCTGAATTTCTATTGTATTCTAACTCTACACAAATCCTCCGCTTAACAAAAGGCAAAATTAATAATGAGATTTCATATCCCAGAGCATATTACTTCCACTAGGTTTCTACACTGTGAATTAATTCCACACTGAAGTATCAAATGCTTGGATAAAAAATTCAGACTAATATCCTAGACGTTATTCTCAACGGTATTGTAATTCTATGATCATAATTTTAATATTATAGGCACCAAGTAATAACTTAACTCTTAAATCTCCAATATTCAAATAAGACGCCACACGCGAAAGAGATATTACTTTTTCTAGCGTCAACGAAAATGAAATGTGGCTAAAGGACTTTGGCCCATGTGTTTTTTAGTTAAATTCATATAAGCACCAACGTACAATAAATGTCAGCAAATTGAAAAATAGCACCATTTCTGCATGAATAATAAATAACGCGAGGGGATAGTTTAAAAAATATTTCGAAAACGTCAATAGAAACCTCTTGTTCCTTACCAGTGCCTAATGGACATGTTTCCTTAGCTATCCATTCCAGGAATCTGTAAGCAGAAGAAAATTGAAAAACAAAAAATGAATAATGCCAATGTCTTTCCCTTTTCTATTTATTATCAGTTGCTCGGTTGATAGAATGCTTTGACGATATCTATTACTTACTATTTACATTTAGAGTTGATCCAAGACCAAGTGGAGGTGTCAAAGCTCCCGAAGGAGAAGGATGTGGTCGATGCGGTTTTGCTGTGTTCGCTGCTGAGCAAATGCTATGCAAAGGAAAGGTACGAAGAATCCCCTATAAATCTACCCAACTCCAGTCGCCTCCAAACTTTCACTTTACCATGCATTAAAAGATAGGAGAAAAGGATGAAAGCTTTATTCATTACAGTCATCATATCTGTAGGAGATGTGATTTGCTGTTTAGGAGTGAATGCTATTTCCTGTCAGTCATTCAGATTTTAAATCTTATTTTGAATAAGCACTCTGCTTGATTTGATCCCTTTGAGAATGGCATTAATGAATATGTATTCAGCTGGAAGCTTTAAGGGAAATAAGTTCCAGTACCTGCCTGAGCCATCCTCTCTCTTTTTTGTTGTGTACGTAGCGAAATAAAAGGAGAATATAGTTAACAAAACATTTTGACAGGAGAATGCATGGAAATAGAACTTCCATTGTAAAAGTATTTGTAACAAAGTGAAAGTTTTGAAATGCTTCTATTATTATCGTATGTACTATCGAGTTTGTGAATGGACAGAGAGGGATAAAGAGTAGGCGCACTTTTCAGTCCCTATTTATCTTTTGTGAGAGATGTGAGAGCCTTTTTCAATATAGGTATCCATGTCAATTGATTGTATTGTGTTTGCTGTCAGGTGTGGCACCGCAGGTGTTTTCATTGCGGCGACTGCCATCGATCCTTGGATTCGACTAATCTTAACGACGCACCAGACGGGAATATTTACTGCAGAGGCTGCTATGCAAGAAAGTTTGGTCCCAAAGGAGTTGGCTATGGACTTGGTGCTGGGACGTTGACAATGTCTTAAATTCAAATTCGTCAAAAAATAAACGTCAAACAATTAAACCAAAAAATAGACTTGGACAGAAGAAAGAAAAGAACTAGAAACACAAATGGTGTGAGATGTAAAGATAAAGGAACATCTGCATATAATTAATATTTGACTTAAGTACATACTTAAATACCTAGAATTGTATTATGGCAATGTTTGAGGAGTAGTTGGAGGGAAGCCAGTGAAAGTCTGCCATACAATTACCATGTACTATTATATTATTAACAATGACTCACTTTTCACATCAACTTCTTCCGTCTGTTTCAAGTCCCAATTGAAAATCTTTGAATGAAATGGGAAGAGAAGGACAAGGACGCACCGTTGTTATCCGCTGTCAATTAAACTGCTTGGTCCATGTGAAAATGCCATTATAAATTATATCTATCACTATATCTAAGCATACATATGTACTATTGAATTTTAATGTATTGTATTGTGCCGTGCTTTACTGTACTGTACAGTTAACATAACGTCTGTTATTGTACTCATTTAATCTTCACTCATTACTTATTATATTATATATCTATTAGCTTGCTTTCTTTGCTTTCACTTCAGCATTCTGAATTATTTCAGCATTTTATTTTGCCGGCTCGGGAGACTTCGCAATCTACATAGACTTTTCACTCAGACTTCGATTCCAACCATGATAAGACGCTACTTACTACTACTTAGGCTACGTACTTCTAAATTAAGCTACGCTACGCTTATTCCTTTCTTCTCTTCAACAATCCCATAAATATTGCTACTATTGTGCCACGACGGACGACGAATCCTAATTCTATCGCTTAATGTTTGCTCA
>JAAAYG020002686.1:1930-24172 GCA_009936455.2 Tomocerus minor
AAATCACTATCAAGGCGGCAAAATTCAAAGGCTAGATTTTACCATTACTATACGTATAATACGAAATGAAGGATTCTTGATTAAGAATATGAAAGGAAAAAGCTGGAATGATAGCATCAACTAAAAACTAAGAACAATGAGAGAAAACGAGAGGAACAGGATACACAGGTGAACGTTACATTGCATTGCATTGTTACAACTAAATAAATGTAGTAGCATAAGGTAAAGTTAACTACTAAACTTAACATAAGTGTATTATCTACAAATGGGTGTAAGATATCGTAAGTAGGTGTCGGCTTAAGTTAACATATTAACAAATATTTAATAATAGATGCTAAATAACGATAGTTAAAGAGGATGTTGTTTGTAAAACATAAACTCGAGACACAAAAAACAAAACGGCAAGAAGTTCCAGGCAGATAGTACAGAATAGAAAGACGAAAAAACAGAGAGATGGTTTCGTTATGAAAAGAAAATGGGCAATAATGCTGACAACTTGACGAGCTTTTTCCAACTCAATATGCATGTATTGTTACAATTACAGTTACTTTATGTATGTAGCACGTACATACAACTAAAATTACTTGTTACATCACATACCTCATTCAATACAGTAGCAAGCAACTAAATATTTATGGGCACACATTTACAAGCATACAAAAGAGACACTATTAGAATTATTGCTTTACATTTATAAAGCCAAGCAAGGGAAGAATAGAATAATATAACGTGTTACTTATTGTTAAATATGTTACCTAGTGTTGTATTTACTTTTGTTTTACTTTTCTGTTCCTTCGACAAAGAGACTTCATAACGGGACATATTTATTATATAGAATCTTTCGGGCAATGGTACTATACACATTTCAAACCACGATGATGCACTATTAAATAACTATGTAGCGACCTTTATGTAGTAGACAGTATATCTACAGCTATATACCTACTCTGTTTTACACTGTTTTAAGAATTCTTGTAGCTAGGAAATCCACTTTACTTTCTAGAGCACTTTTAGTAGCGTAATTGAATTTTAATGTAAGAAACAGTCTCAAAGTAACCTGACACTTTCCGATGTCAGAAAAGGTAAAGGTACATAGGTGAAAGAGATTTTCTTATGACGCAGGCTCCTTTTTCTATGTGTAGCTAGAGTGCATCTAGTATCTGTGTGCAAAACATTTCATTCAATCGTTAAAAATTGAATTGACTTGACTTTGAACTGATTCTACTCTGTAGTAGTATACCTGGTGTTTCTTCTGCCCACATAGAACAAAAAAGTGTATCTATAAATATAGAATCTCATGCAGAAAAGAAATTTATCTTTAGATATGTCAAATATTGTATGGAGAATCGCCTTCATTAATCCTAATTGCAATAGTTATTTACTGCAAAGGAACATTGACTCCTCACTGTACCAGAACAAAATAATTTCCCAGCAATACTTATTAGACATTCTATCATAGAAATGTTATAGTTTTAATTACGTGCAACTGTAAAGAATGTATATTGTGTAGTAGATAAATATTTAAGTGGTTATATTATTAATATTATTATAAAGAAACTCGCAAGATAGTATTTGGACACTATTAGTACGTGAACGATCATTAAAAAGTAGACTATTAGTGAAATGAAAGAAAAAACACTGAGCACTTTACATTAAGGTTCCTGAATTTCGTGACAATTGCTATATAACCAAAACGAAACAAGTGAAAGCATACTAACTTTAAAGAAGCCTACTAAAATAAGCCTCTACAGATCTAATGACTAGTAATCAAGACACGAATCATTATTATACGAAGCAACTAATGAGTCCTATTGCATTAAATCTACAAATAAATATTTAGAGAATACTAATTATGTAATTGTGCGTAACGAAAATATTTATAGCCACGTATGTATGTAGGTATGTACTATTGGTAGACGAGACCTGCTACCTTTCCTATACAACAACACAACATTATTTAGCATTGAAACATAAACGTACACATATAGATCCTATGAAATATTAAACACTATAATTATATTGACTAAATACATAATATTATAGCTAACATTAATGAAAAGAAACACTAACAAATATCCAAAGTTCCATACACACTTCAACAGGTTTCCTATTAATTGATCTACGATCAATCCTACTAAATTAGAGTAACATATGATAATATTATACGATATTAGCATACTAATAATGAGAAGACAAAGTTTTCTATTTACGTATGACTTAATAATATTATATAGATGTATAATACAGGTAAAAATTAAATATGCAGATATTAATGTTATATAGGCAGTGCATACTTGAATATACGTGCTTAGATAATAGACATTCAATTAAATATTCAATGTCTGTATTTAAATGTGGGTCTTTGCCGTTGTGTGTGCTGTGTGCGTTTCAATAAGGGAATTTATTATTTTCTGTGAATCCCAAAATCCCAAATGTGAGAGTGTCTGCTGAGTTCATGTAGAAATAATTTTGCAGGTAGTTAGTGCTCATTTGAATGAATGAGAAATGATGGCGCAAACATGTAATATAATAACAGCTAGATTTTTATTGTACATATTATACATATTTAGCTAACATACGTGTTATTATTAATTTAATGACGATGATATTGAGGAGGTTACATGGAAGCTGACGATGTCACGATGATGTGTATGCAATGAGGAAAAATCCCACATGAATATAATTATGACAGGAATTCAAAGAAACCAATTCAGTCTCTATTTCTGCAATCTGAAAGAAAAATAGTTGGGACTGTACTAAATGTGTATACAGAATGAGTTAATGAATCACCTTATCTTTCCTCTTGCAATTATCCTCAGAAGGTGCAGTTTATTACACATTTAGAGTTTAGGTTACAAAAGCTGGAAACCAAAATAAAAACGTTTGCATTACAATTACCTGCTAAACGTTTACATCATAATATAATTGTAAATGTGAGTGCAGGTAATAAGGTAATAGCAATTCGTGAACACTTTTCATGCAATGCAGCTATAAATTTCATCATTTCCACTAAACGTGTTAAAAATGCAATGGCATGGCATGAAAAGAGGATTGTAAAATAATAAAATGAACTGGATTAGCATAGAATTTAGCATTTAGGTCTAGAAAGGCTGTGAAATAGTTGGCTATTACTTTATTAAGCAAAATAAACTGAATTCCCTATTACTACACAATTAACTTAAGGTTAAATTTTGTAGGGTCCAAGCTACGTACGTATTTAAGTATACATTTAAAGTTGTAACTATAATTGCAATTGTATCGTGAGAGGATATAAGAAAGGATCCTGAGACTTTTCGTGGAAATGCATGGTATCGTGTGTGCTAAGGTCAAGGTGTATAGATTGTGTGATGTGCTGTCCTATTGTCTTTTCTATCTACAGAATTCAATGTTGACATACATTACTAACGACGTATTTAGCTAATTGATGATTAGGTAAGAAATGCAGATAGAGTTTCAAAGAAATAGCTCTGAGCTATATACATGCTTAGTTATATGATGTGTGGTGTTGTATAAAATTGTGGGCATTGAAATCCTAGGACGTAAAAGGTGTCGTGTACAGTAAGGATAAATTAAAGAGGGATCTTACGACTAAAAAAGGTAGAGGGTAAAAAGTAGATGACTTAGTTTACCTGCAATGATGATTAGCGTCAGGTATATAAATAATAATAAGGAAACCTCACATCTTGTACTTGGTTACTATTTAGGTATATATTAGAAACTACCTTGATAAGCTAAGGTGTTAGGAAGATGATGTATGTAGATTGTGTTGTAGCATGTAGGTAGTGAATGAATAAAATATGTTAAATGTGAAGTGAGGCTGAGACTAAATTAAATAAACTCAACCAAATGGCAGCCCAATGACCTACATACATATAGGGAAACTTATAAGAATATATTCATACATAATATAGTAGATAATAAGTTTAGGGATAATTAAATATAAGATAACTACTGTCAAATGTGTTGGGGAAGGAGAAGAGACTTTCTAGAGTGTTCCAAATACTTACTACTACTACAAACTTATTACATACTATCTACTACTACTGCTACTATACAATACTACATACTATACACTTCATACAAAGAAACAAACAAAAAGAGAAACAAAACAAAACTACTGCTGCAACAATCGAATGGGGCGGACGCAGCGTATACTCACAACAGTACAGTTATCTTTACTCTACATGGAAATATACTGTATGATACACAGCACTGAAATAAAGTACATACCTACATGCATACAGATACGGATAAGTAGGGAAGAACATACATGAGTGGTTATATTTAGTACTAGTAGCTAGCTCTAATGTAACTTAGTCTTTATCTGTACTAATAATTTTCATCTGACTATATACATTAGATAATTGTGGTACAGAGGTAACTAGAAATAATCTACACGTACATAACTATTAGTAACTGACAAAGTACGGAGAGAGTCGCAGAGAAAGAATTCAATACATAAGAAACGAAACTTTAGAGTATAGTGCTGTCGTCCGCTCATGAGATAACTAAAATAAAATAAAACTTAAGCCGAGTCTCTGCAGCTGGGACAGGGATTAGGCTACACAATCAATCAGCATCTGACAAAATCCTATTCTTTTACTAGAAACTCTAGGAATTATCAATGGCCGTTACGCGCAAAGTATATAACTATATAGAGCAGAAGAGCCGGGGTAGGGAATGAAAAATATCCTAAATCTTACGTCTCTACTTATGTATACGTAGCTACAGATAGCTCCTAACTAAAGTTAACTTACCCCAAAACCAAACAAATCCAACAAACTCTTGTGAGAAACAAAAAAAACAGATAAGGCGAACCAATGAAGGTTAAACAAGGAAGGGCAAATCTAAGAGAGAGAGAGAAAGAGAGACAAGAAGAATAGGAATAAACCTGTCTACCTTACATGTTCATGTACATAAGCCGATCTTGTGTAACGGAAAGTAAAAAGGGCGAACATTAAACAAAAATATCAGACATTATGCGTAGAAGGTACTTACATAGATAAGTAGTCTCGGTTCAGCATTCGTTTTGGATTAAATGAAGAAATATCCAAGGCAATAATGTAGAAATGAGAAGGGAGACAATTGAAAAGGAAGAGGGTTCGTTCATCGAGTCAAACTTATCTCTATTACATAAGTAAGCAAAATGAAAGAAACAAGAAAAGTTTGTTCCTTTATTTTCCGACTAGTTAATAAATACGGCTATAAACTCAACTAACGTAAATATATGTAGAGGAAAAGGAAATACTAATGGAACATGGAAAGGGATGGCAATAAGTATTTTCTAGAGAACATGCCATTCTATATCTAGTCTTCGTTCGTGATTCCGTAGCTCGGCTCTTCTTCTCCTCATTGACAATATGTCCTTTTATGTACAATGCCAAGGCAAACAAAGTTCCAAGAGTTTCTACGATTGAAACCTCGCAAAGTCAGATGCTGGTGTATAATAAAAAACTTGTCAAGTTTATATCAACATCAAAACACTAAGAACAATAAGATCACATTTTGGCCTCCCTCGATCTAGTCAAATGAACAGACTGTCTCATTTCAGTCTTGACATGACATGACTTGATGAAATACTGAATTTCAAATAAATTAATAAATAAGTATGAAGGGGAGAGTCATTTGTGTATCTTCTCGTATGTAAATCAAAAGCATCATCAAATAGTGATAAGAATGTACTACCAAAAAGTGCATTTCTTCGTTAGAGGCGGCATGCTCAAGGGCTACATCTTCTCACGGTGTTCTGCTGCCTGCGAATTTCAAAGGGGAACCCATTAGTTTCCGTCACTCTCCTCTGCTCTTCATAAATACAGAAAAAACTCAAACAATTCCAATCCAATCAGCCAAACACTATTATCTATACAACAGATACAACAATGCATTCATTCTTCATCATCATGAGTCAAGACAGTTCTTCTCCCTAATTTAGTCTTGTAGTCTGGCAGATAAATAACCACAATGCAGAATTTCCAATTTAGAGAAAGTCTTTTCCTCATTAGCCACAAAGAATAGTATTGAATGTAAGAAAGGGATTCGCGCGGAAACACAAATACATTTAAATTTCTATCTTAGAAATGCGCGACTTTATAAGTACAGTAATTCAGTACAAAAACTACCTAGTCTTCTTCGCTATTTTAATTTGAAATGACTAAAAAGCAATGCTCATGCACGTGTTCCTTCTATATGAAGGACATTGATGAATCACTTTTTTATAAGAAAATAGATGTAACGGCAGATTGAACTGGAATTAAGAAATTTAGAATTTAATTGCAGAATGAGAGGAAGGGGCTGTGGGGGATTACTTTGCAAATTTGCCAAATGATAAATACATACATTCCCAGATTCAAGGTTCCTATTTCATAGCTAACGTAAGGTTCCTGTTTAAAATGCTTTTTTCTATTATAATATACATAATAACTAACTAAACTACTAATTACGACGTACGGTTAAATGTGCTGATGATGGTTGTTGACGTACTGTGCACTTGTGCTAAATGTTTATTCTCTTGTTTTGATTGACGTCTTGTTTATGATTAAGGTACTTTCATTGTACTGACCCTTCACATCCATCCTTCGATTCAATTCTATTCTCTTGAAGTAGAAGAAACAATTAGGAAGGTCTTACAAACAACTACAAACGTACAACACGTACTTTGCTACCATTATCATTATTACCTACCGGTTCTGATTTAACTCGTTACACCCTTTCGTTCCTTTTGGGTTTGGTAGTTTTCTGCAGTCAAGTCGGTTCGTCTTCCTATTCGACATAAGACAAGCAGGCCACGCAGACACTCTTCCAAATCTTAACTTTTTATATAATGCGTCTGTATGTATGGATGAGAGCGTGTGAGTGTATGTAAAATATAAATGTACTGTATCTGTGTCGTACGACTACCTTTCTATACTTTACTTTTCATTATCGTCTCTAGACTGTGTACAACCACATTTACATTTCATGGCTCCTGTTTACGAACCGACAACTTTATCTTCGTTTTTCGCTATTCGTCGTGTGTCTATACTCTATTTACATATTTATTGTCGTATAAATATTGATAATACAAACAATGTTTACTATTTACGTACGTACATGTTATGACGTAGGGTGATGGGTTGAAGTTGAGGTGTCGGAGGCTCCCTCGCACTTTTCCCTCCCACTTACTAATTATTATTCAATCATAACGCTGACTGACGATATCTGGACAATTATTACTCTCTTAATTCACTGTTTTTTATCATTTATTATTTTTCTTAACGCAATATTCATTATTAAGTTTCTCAACGTCTTTATAATTTACATTCGTCATTATAATATTTGCATTTTCAATCTTTATAGATGCTTATTAATGATTTTAAAAGTTCAATTGCAATTAATTTTATGATCATCAGTGTGTTATTAATTTGAGTTGACTGACTGAAGGTGGACAAACTGAAAACTAAAACAAACAAACAATCCTCCCAAGCCTCGTGAGAAAGTTCCTATTTGCAAGCCTGTATTATCAGGCCTACAATCGTATACACATGCATATTTATTGAGGAATACATATATTAATTACATAATTAACTAAGTAGCTACAATTGTAATTTTCATAGTCCTGTAAAATCAAATAGAGGAGTAAAACATACAGTAAATATACTGAACTACATACTATAAATAAATGTAAACGTCAAGTGATGTGTCCGAACTTTTCATCAATTAACGAGTTCTAAAAGGTTTCTAATCATCATACAAATAAAAAAAAGCGTAACATCTGCACACACCATAAAACACCAGGCAATAATTAATACTGACCCATGCAATAGCAATTTTTATTCTAATAAGAGTAAGTACTGAGTCTAAGTAAGTCTGTTACTGTTAAGTAATTAGTACAGTGCAAAACTAAACATTTGCATAAACAACTTAATTCTGTAGTATTAAATCATTCAAGTACAAAAATTTTGGTTAATGATCTGTTTCAATTGTGAAAAGTTGTTTTGATTTTATACATAAAGCTTGTGTTTAATAGCTGATTTTTATTAACTGAAAGATAAACCATAACTGCCATGTTTTAATTATATGTAAGGTCAGTAAGCATTGACCCAACAACAATGAAAGCTTTATTTTAATAGGTACATATACCTACATATAATGTGTAAATAGTTCTACCATGACAGAAATTACTTGAATTTTAGTGGAAATGTAAAAACTTCACAATCAGTTAAGTTAGTTACGAGTGGTTTGTATTGAAAAGAATGAAAAAAGATGTGCAAGAGAAGAATTCATGTTGAATTCCTTGCGGTTTCTGGACTGAGTGGGAAGGAAGGTTGTATTATTTTATATTTAATTACAGTAGAAGTTAATTCTAGATGTAAGTTCACAATTGAAACTTTTACTTAAGTCTAATATGCAAATTGTAAAATGATGCTTTGGTAATTTGTCATGCAGCCTACATACAATGTTAATGAATATGATGAATAATATGATGATGAGAAGAAGCCAGAATAAATTCGTTGATTTGTCTTGATGGAAATAATTCATGTGTTTTCATTTTTCATTCATTACATCTTAGCACTAATTAATTAGTATCATCTCCCTAATTTAAGATACTC
This sequence comes from Tomocerus minor, assembly GCA_009936455.2. NCBI lineage: Eukaryota > Metazoa > Arthropoda > Collembola > Entomobryomorpha > Tomoceridae > Tomocerus > Tomocerus minor. The sequence goes on from JAAAYG020002686.1 coordinate 10,519, forward strand.
CTCATTTCGCATCAATAATCTGCATCTTATTCATGACAGAGAGTGTAGTAGATATTTATTCATGCTATAAACTTTGTCGAGAGTAGCCGTAAAATAAAAAAGTGTAAGGAATTTAGGAAGTTAGAGTGTTGGAGATATGAATTGAGTTTATTTTTGTAGTAGTACATGTAGGAGTCTGTAGGAAAAAGGGACAGGACACGGATCTGGTTAGAGAATGGTATAGTAGAAAGATATAGAGGGAAGTATTTTGTATGTAGTGTTGATGGGACATGAGGCAGGAAAGGGCGTGCAAGGAAAAGCTATTGTTCGGGTCTAAACTGAGCTAAAGTCTATCCATCTAAGAGGAAGAAGAAGATTCTTTGTAAAATTTTTGTATAACAACAGTAAGGAATTGCCCCCACGGAATTATTTTGCACACAGTTTCATTTCGTTAGAATCGTATCGGTGTAAAATGGAAATAGTTGATTCGGAAATCTTGAGTGTAGATGTGAAAAAAGAGTGTTTTCGGCTCTGAAATGATTTTTCTTGTCCTGCTGGCTGGAAGCACACCTTCGGGACTAGGATCATACGTCCCTCAGGAGCCACAACCATATAGCTCTCCTACCTTTCGTCCCGCATTACACTTTCATGTTCAGTCTGATTACAGACTGCATCATACTACGACTACTATCTCCATACCTATCTGTACAACAGTACAACAAGCTAACAAAACAACAAAAACATCCATGCATAGAGCAGAAATACGGCTCATTCACACAATGTACTCTACCCCGAACAAACATTTCTATGGCTTTAGTTGTTGAAAATGAAAGTTGGAGCATATATATATCTACATAGCTACTTACATTACATTATATTACATTACATTACACAGGAGATGCAACACATATGCACAAAACAACTGGGAGCAAAGAAGAAATCCTTAGTTTTCCTCTAAAATTATTCTGTATAATAGAGACTATAAGACTTCCCACTACTCTCTAACTATCTATAATGTAGCACCTTTGTAATATAATCAAGGAAAACTGTTAAATGTATATATGGAGCATATAGTCAACACTAAGGCTAAACCAAGGTAAAGTACATCTCCCGAAAATCCTCCTGATTATGCAGGATTCCCATTGCATTGCATAAAAAGCTGACCAAACTGCCTTAACAGAAATCACAATCATCGCAGCCCTTATCCCTCCTTAACGCTGGGGCAAATGTCTTACATTACATTTGATTACACGAGAAACAGAACTTTATTTGCACAGGAATCTCATAACCTGCAAAACAAGCTCACAAATACAAATATACAGTTTTCCCAGGTTAGAAAACCCAGCTCGCCCTCTCTCATATCCACTTATACGGATAATAATGGGACAAACTAAAACTGAAAAACACATTGCAATAAACTTATTATTATGTTTATGTCTAAAACCCAGGAGCAGCTAGCTACGGACGTAATCGTAATCCAATAACAAAACTACACTACTCACCAACATTCAATTTCAAATTGTTTTTCTTTACTGAGCTGATTACATAGAAATAGACACAGGGACACACAGGTGATTCCGTATGCAAAGTATGTGGGTAGGCACCCATTATTATTATTAGACATTAAAAATTAAGACGAAAATGAGAGCATTTGCTTTGTGTGCCTTTCCGGCATTCTAATAAAGTCTATACTTGTACTTCGCTCTATCCCTCTCGCCCTGTGTCGACTTCGCGTGTCACTCTTTTCTTCCGAAAGGAATTAAATGAAACTATAAAGCCTTTGTGCTCATTCAGAGTTGAATAGCTACCGACACCGAAGGAGCCAAGCTAACACAACTAGCAGGCAGGCAGCCCACAACCGACCTACAATTTAATAGCGCATATTAAAACTATGATGATAAGATAGAATGAGAATATGATAAAGAATGAAAATGAATGGCTCTTCGTAGTACGTGCTATTCTAGTATTCACCTTTATTAAACCTCGTGTCTACATTCAATGGCTGCAAGTAAGCCGACGACGGACGACAGACTTTCCTTGACAGCCAACTTGGGAAATTGATACCTAATATCCATGGATGTCCCTACATCATATTAATTTATTATAATAGGGAGCCAACACATGGACACCTCTTTCACCGATGAAATGTGTATAATTAAAGGGCTCGTTGCTTTCCTTTACGGCAACCCGAACTGCGGAATTGTCCAACTTTGGACGCACTTTATACTTAGACAGGATTATACTGACAAGGAAAGCGTTCTTCCCTTCTCAATCAGAACGCTTTCACGGAAACCTATATCTGTAGCCGGCACAGCAATAGGAAAATAATTTCTAAATACCTAGGTTATATAAATAATATCAATCATTATGCATTTTTCCAACTAATTTCAAAATCAATTTCCTTATTTTAAACAAATAGATATCAACAATAAATGTGTCATTGAATGTGTCATTTTACTCCGTTATCAAAAGAAGTGAGATTCCCTTGTAAACAAATTAATAATAGAGAAGACTATAATATGTTTTCATCCATGTAAATTAAATAAATGAACTGTATCTATAGGCTTAATGAACAAGTCTCAGTATTTACCCTATTGTATGCTTATTGTATGCTTAAGACTTGAAGAACGACGTTTTAGGGAAGCATTAGCATTTGCCATGTACATCAACTGTATATTTACTTAAACTCGATTTTAGTGCACTATAAATGAGTCGGCTGCTTTTGCTTTACTTTTTAATAGGATGTATATATATTAGCGGATTGTAATATAGTATTGTATTAAGGGAGAGTTTTGTAAGGAGCCGTCCACACACACCACGGCATGCCACGTCTACTGTGTATCGTAGCTTTCGTTTCGTCGTCAATCCCGATACGCTTCTCGTCGTTGACATCAATAGAATTAGAGTAGAATTACTCTCACCTTCTTTCTATTTAATGTTCCTGTCTACCTTCCGTAAGCAATATAAATGCATGCATACATAATATCATAAGTAATAGGAGTACGAGCGAACGTAGAGAAGAATATTATAATAGCTGTGTATAAGGAGATAAGCTGTATAAACGACCCCAGAGCCTTTTTTTATTTTCTCATTCATTTCATCCTTTTTCTCTTTGATTGTTCGTTAGGTTGGCATATAGTCCTTTGCTATACTTTAAGTATTTATCAGAAGAATGATGCAAACAATGCTGATGGCATAGTATGTGAAGACTGAGTTCTCTAATCACCTATATACAGTAGAGTACATGGATAATGGGGCATTCAGGCAGGTAAGTAAGTAAATCCTCCATCCATGGAAAATCATTTGGTAATAATTTAATATAATAATGCGAGGATATGCTTACATCCTGCATGAAGTTTACATTTAAGCTGATGTGATGACTTGGATTGCATTAGATTTTAGGAAGACGAAGAATAAAAACAAGCAGAAGAAGGTGTCTTGGCTGCAGCGACTTGAATGAATGGCTTAGCTTACGCTACGTTAGTGTGGAAAGCAAACTAAAGCATTTTCCTTATCCAAATTAATCATGAATGAATCTCTAGTTATTTCCGTAATGAAAAGAAGCCGACATTAATGAAAAATTTGCTTTGCTCACGACATGCTCCACCAATTAATATTTCGATGACACTTTATTCTTTAGATGAAACCCCAAGTAAGGGAAAGAAGGCGAAGAAGGAAGCAATAGCAGGAGGAGCACAATTCATCTGCCATGAATCTATAGAGCTATACAACAAAAATGAGTTATATACATTAAGATAGTATATAAGTAGTTACCTACCTTTTCTACGTAAAGTCTCCAGGATTTATCTAACGAAATGAAATTTAAGAAAAGGAATACATTAACATGCGTTGTTTGTCATTCTCTAAGAAAACCTGTCTCATCCGAATTTTCTGAATGTAAAATCTATAGGCATTATTAGAATTCGAATGTAGGTATTAAATATTATACTAGTTAGTGTCTATAGCCGTTTCATTTGCTCATTCATTCCTTTCTTCTTAGTTTGCCAAAATTCTATTCATTTACTCAGCATAATACGAAAACCAAATAATACACATGGTTGATAACATAGTAGGAGAGGTTCCTGGATGGACTATGTAATTTTCCTCCTATTGCTATACACGTCCTCCTTTATTTATTAGAGAAATGAGTGCAGCATGAAAGAATTATTATTTCCTTAGACATCGTCGAGGGAAATTATTAAAGAAATTAACTTTGACGTGAGAAGAAGGCGATCTAATTCAATATTATTCATGTAATGTGCAGAGTCCCAACCCAACCAGGCAAACCAATCAAACGAAATGAAGGTCTTTGCTATCGTAATATATTTATGCAGGATGTTCTACCTTTGTCATACAAAGTAAGTACTACATGCATAGATAGACGTGGAGTACAAAGGCCTAATGATAAAATCCTCCTCTGTTATTGAACTGTATGGATGGAGGAACTCAGATCGGCAATGGAATGAAAATCCAATGATGATGAGTTTGCATAGACTGAATGTGGCATCCCTTCTTATCTTCTCTTAATTTCAAAGATCCGTCCATAGACAATCGAAGAAGCTGTGTAGGAATTTCGGATAAGGAAAAAAGAGGGAATCCTTATAGATTGAGAAAGAGACGAGACTAGAGACGACGTGCCATATGAATTACCCTTCAACTTAATTCTCCCTTTGATTTGAACCGAGCGTAATTAGTCATGAAACGACTCTACGCAAATGGAATCACGTTCTCTTTCTGATTGACTCACCTGCGTTTAGCCCTTTCCATTGCACTCGAATCACACAACCGGAGGAATCCACACTTGCATCTTTTCTATGTAAAATCCATTAAGTGCTTTATAGCGGCGAGGAATGTTTCGGACGTAGATCTTTTCAAATTCATTCATTCATTTACTTATTGTTGTAGACGTCTGATTCCTAACAATACACAGGTAAGTAGGTACTTATTGTAGATCAGGAGGACTACACATACATAATACCAATAATACTACCAACGAACATGCTATCCAACTACACAGGGCCTTCTCTCTCAGTCTTACAACTCATTATTTTATTTTCTTGTTCTTGAGTTGTTGTTGTGCTGGGTGAGTGTCTGTGCCACACCAACCGAGTGATCCAACATCCAACAACCGGCCGCCGAACCATTCTCTTTGTTTTCTTTCCCTCAGCTCATTCTTCGAAGAAAGACTCACGGCATTTGCCGACCGTCAAATTAAACCACAATCATCATGCTTCTGTCTGAAAGAAACCGATCGTCTGCATCGTGAAAAAAGGAGCCTTGTCTTGTTAAATGCTCCACTGAAACTAAATGCCCTCAATAATTACCAAGCGACAAGACAACTGTCTTTATCTAAAGACTTACGAGTAATGCACTATGTACAGTAGGAAAGAACAGGATGTGGGGCCCCTAACCTATTAGTCTTACCTGGTATATTGTAATTAACCTAATGCAATATGTACCAAACTACCAATGCTAATTTCTCTCTAACTCACGTCTCTTCAGGTGTTCTCTAGCAATACGTCACTTATATGACTATATCATCAATTCATAGGATTCAACTAATGCGTAATCATAATATGAATACACGTTGTTTGCAGTGGCTCGTATTTAATAAGTGCACCTGTGTATACTAATATGTGTTATTGATTCTGTGCTAATTCTAAGAGTTGAGAAAATATATATTAAGACAGCATTTGCCAACATTTCTTACCATGGTATGTAAAGTTTGGAGTAACATGAAATATACTTTGTCACCTTTTTGTTGTGCTGTAATAATAACATTTTTTTTGTTAACATAAAAATATACTACAGAAAGTGCAGTAATATGTTATACAAAGACTATGGAAAAGAATCGTTCAATATTTTGCAAGCGTCATAATGAAAAACATGACTTATTGTAGTTATGTACCTACACAATATTAAAAATTCGTTTTTCATTATTCAAGTAGGTATTAGGGCTCAGAAAATGTTTATGGAGTTATGAGAAAGTGAAATAATGGAATCATTAGCAAATAACTTTAGGGATCGGACTTTAATTTTGTATTTTGGGAATGAAAATAAGTTGGATAATGGAATGACAGGGAAAGGAAAATATTAAATTAGCATTGGCTTGTTGAAAGAGTGATGTAAAAAAAGTTTGCAGGTATCATAAACAGGATGGGAGAGGTAAAGTTGCTTTTATTAGAGAGGATCAGCGTCGGAAATGAGGAAAGGGAAGTGAAAGGTTTATGCATTTATTTTATTTCTGTAGAAGATAAATTTCCGAGGCTGGAGTCAATGTAAAAGTTGAACGGTTGTAACGTGCTTTAGACTCTTCTATTACGTACTAATACAAGAGGCCGGAAGATTCTGGTGCAGATCAGTCCAGTCCAGCCAGGCAGAGTGAGTAGAAAGAGAGAACTTAAAGTTCCTGCCCTATTCTTCTTTACAGAGAAATGAGCGTGGAGAGCGAGAGAGAGAGAGAGAGAGTTGTAGTTTAGTTAGAAAATATAGTTACAAGGAATGCTTTCTCCTCTCCTTTTTACGTACACTTGTTCATTCGTCTGTCCGAGCCGGAATTAATTTGATGCTAAGCATGTCCGAGAAAAAAAATCAATTCGGGCCCTTTTTGCAATATCCTTCCTTTGCATTTCTCATGTCCTCCCTGCCTCTTTTCTTCCTTCCTATTCTTTCGGCTGCTATGCTCTGAGGAGAGGAGAGCCGGACTTAGCTAGGCAGCGCCCGTTTCTCTATAAATACGGACCTAGCCCCTCCACTTCATTTCTCAAGAGCCCAGTTCTTTTTTTCATTCCGTCATCTACCATTTTGATATTATTATAGCCCTGTAAAAACTTTGCTGTCCGAGCTTAGAATACAGAGAAGAAAAGCGTGGATACAATTGCCAGTGTGTATGTGTGTGTATACCTATTCGTCAACAGGACTCCAATAGCACATGCTTACTTACTTTCCTCTCTTCCACTCACTCCTACGTACGGACAAATAAAATACATCCATATCCATAGAAAATATAGATCTGTGTACATAGAAGGAGACAAAACTTATATATGTATACTTTATTTTTAGTTATGAATGTGCTCCGTAATAGCGACACAACCACTATCTCTCTCTCTCTCTCGCTCTCTCCTACACTTTACTCACAGTTACTCCAAATCTTCTATTTGACATGTCAAAGAAAAACTCAAATTAAACTGAACTCTCGACTGACTTGGCTTGTCTTGTCTCCTACGTGTGTGCACTATCCCCCTTTATAAATAATGATCTATATTATTACATCCAAACTATGAATACACGTATACTCTAACCAAATGGAAAACAAAATTCAATACTTACGGCTACCTACTACCTACACACATGGACTTACATAAAATCCGGAATAAAAATTCCCCTCCTAACAACATCTACCTAAGCATCTCTCTCTAATGTAAATCTTTTCTACTTCCCACATCAACTTATTAACTTTCATTTTCCATGTAATAATATTCTTACAAATAAAATTTTTTTACTGATGTTTCGATTTTGTGACACATATGTCTATTTGCGAATTAACACTACAATTATTCCGGAGCATGGGATGAATTCCAAAATCTAATCAACTATCTCAGACAAAATTATTTAATCCATTGAAAATAAAAGCTGGTAAATAAATTACGCACCAATTAAGAAGCTTCAGTTAATTATCATATTCCTTCAATATAAATAATGATTTAATTAATGCTACATGTCACATCCCACAGGTAATACATCACAGGCAATTCTGTAGTAATGTTTTAAAAGTGCAGGGACAGTAATGATTTTGTGATAAAGCTGAGAGGAGGGAAATGGAGATATACATACATTTGTGTTTTTAACAAGAATTTTAGGAGGGTAGAGGCGGATGAGAGTGGAGATGCATATGCAGAGAGGACGGGAAAAGAAACCTAAACAAAACTGCTTGAAAGTAAAGAATGGGCATACATAAGAAGATGAGATTGGTAGACGGAGAGGAACCATGAGGAGGACGAGAGTTCTTTTTGGCTATCAACTGCTCCATCGTGTACAGAAAATAAAGGAAGAGATTCCCTCTATAAAGCGTTGGCTCTATTGTAGTGGCCTAGTCTTACCTTCCCTTATTGCTCCTACTATTAAAGTTACGTAGACACACATTACGAAGTCTAGGAAGAAGGAATATAAATGTGCTGCAACGACCCTGGCTCCTCTCCGTCCTTATCTCTGTCTGTTGTGTGTGCTTGTGTGTAGCTGAGGAGTTGGCTTCGTTAGAGCTGACTAGTATGCCATCATAAAAGTCGTAAAAACGAGAAATGCCATTTCCAAGAACACTCTTTCATTCTCTAGTTGGTTTTACCACCTTTCTAGCCTAGTTACTTATATGTTACATGCATGCTGTAATTTAAGTATGTAGTAACAAGTAGATACACAGCCTTGACTGAGTGAGTCCTCTCAACGACTACTACATGGCACTACTACGTGCATCCTACATATTATCCTTATTTCTTTTTGTTTCCCCTCGCCGTAGCTTTGCTTAAGGCCGCATACATTGCTTCCTACTCCACGAACAATTTGCAGCTAACAGAAGTATTATTATTGTGTAGGAAAAAAGAAGAGGATTCCTCAAATCCAACGTTTCTCCTCCTTTCCCCGTCACTTTAACTTAGGTAAAGGAGATAATAGTGTTTTTATATGCAAAGGAACTATTTCCCATCAACTGGAGTTGAACCACTCTTTCCCCAGATTTATTTGCCGTTAAAATATGCAAATTTCAGTTCATCTTCTCTACCTCATTCATTGTTCCCTGTAAAAATACCTTACCTTTTCCTAGCAATTTACAATAAGTAAACGTTTCCAATCTAAAACTCATTGAGGGCGTTTGCATTAATATTTGCTAGATGTAGATTGTGCTCTTCTGCTCTGCATGGCTATTTTATTATGTATGCTTCTGGGCCCTTGTCTCATTTCGTTATAGAGACTCTCTCTAAGTTATTGTCAGTGGTAGGGCAATCTCCGCCTTGAAACACTAAAGCAGAGCTATTATGTGCATTATATATTAGCTAATGCTCCTTATACACTTAACTAATGCTAATGTATATTTTTTCCATACGTTCTCCTCAGCTCTGTCAGACATAATCGTAGTAGCCAGCTTATATTGCTTGTTTTCTTGTAGTTGTGTGGCAAAGGACCTTACAGTTAGAAATCCCTCTGTACGAGTATAGCTATGAACGGATTAAATTACATTAGCGTCTCTGGCTACCTCCCACGACTTTACAGTGCACTTTGCGCATTTTCAAACCGGTTTGGAAACTAATTCGACCAACATGTTTATAGCTACCAATCCAATAATGTGTGTGTCTACTGTGTAGAAAGATGCCATTATGTTATTACGCCAACTGTATACTAACTAACTAACAAACAAGTAAAGTGAATCAGACTAGTATCTATTAGCTAGCTTCTTCTTTCTCTCTCCGAGAATATCTCCTTGTTACTTAACTCATAAATACAATTTCATTTTCATCTCTAGCCGAACTCTCATTTACTCGCGGCAATAATTTAATAATGTGAGCGTCTAATAGCACGGACCTTTTCTTTGCTCTCACAGATCCGCGGAGATTAAAATTTAATTATTTAAAAAGCTTTGCATATTTTTCTACATCCTCCTTAGCATTAAGTACTCAGATGAGAAAAGGTTATTAGTATGTATTGGTATTAGCTTTCTGAGATGATACAATAATTCATTCAATTGCGCACGAACAAAACTTATGCATTTTAACTAGCTAGGACGTACATAAGAGTTACGCACATTGAATAATATTTTCTTTTCTTGAGATATGTTTATTGGTTCGTATAGTGGTATCCTTTTGCATAGAGTTTCTATGTAGGTAGCTGGAAGCTGAGTAGTTACACAATAATATTATATCGCACATGATCTCTATGTACGAGCAGAGAGGAGCCACACCAACTGTGAAGGAAAAGTCGCAATTGTTTATCAAAAATAAATTGAATTTGTGCTGTTTAGAAAGAGACAGAAGATAGACAAGACAATTACGGGAACAATGACGAAGAAGGAATTCAAAATAGTAGGGAATATTGATTGAATGAATGGGAGAAATAAAAGAAATAGTTGGCTACATAACTATCTCTGTATGTCCGTGTATTAGATGAGATGTGCATGCCTGGGACTCAAAATACAGATAGATGTGGAATACTTAACTAACGCAGATATATTGGCTCCAGAATTCACAAATACAGACATACTTGACTTTACTTTCCCTAGAAATCTCTCTCTCTATATCTATGTAACATAATAATAGAATATAAAATGCTCGCCAGACCATGTAGACTTATTGTTAGACTCATCTGGCTGGCTGGGCAAGGCAAGTCAAACTCAAGACATCCTTTGTATTTATATACATAAAGGAAGTCGAAGTCAGTCAAAGGAAATGGAACTCGGGATCCTAATTCTAAACAAAAGCACGTAAAAAGGAATCCTGCAAGATAGATGAGTTAGGAGTATTGGCAAGGGAAATTTCGGGTGAGAACTGATTGGGTATTTCTTAAAAGTTGGGAGGCCGAAAAAATCGGTTTTGCAAATAGATCGTTTGTGTAAATCTTTGTCCGAAATAAGGAATTCAATGTGAGGGAAAACTAAAACTAAACTCAACTCAACTCAACTCAAGCCATCCTACACATACGTACGTACGTACATACATCCTTACAACTATCAAACTAAGACTTGTAACTCTTCTCTTTCGATATATCTGTGTATATACATAGATAAATACATACTATTAGATGGGACGATCACACTCATAGTCTCACTCCTTGACATCCACCAATAGAAATGGGAGAGAAGGAAAAAGTCAAGAAAAACTGAAAGTCAAAGCTGTAGTAATGCATTGGAAGGTAAGTCATTCTTACACTTTCACTATTGTAAAAAGTAGTAGTAATACAATAATATAAGTAACAGTAATGCTCGGATGCTCTTTTTGTAAAATTTACAATTTCCTATCCAATTCTTTGCATATATAGATCAGAGATGTGCACCTACTAATATTTCTATACTTATAACATTATACGTACACTATTGTGTGTATAGAATAAAGAATCAAAAAAAAAGAAAGTCTAAAAATTATAATAAATACATATCCACCTACAGAGAAAAAAGGAAAAAGACTTTCTCCATTTATATTAGAAGATTGTTAGGCATAGGAGAAGTAATGTGAAATAGTTAGAGAAGAAAGAAGGGAGAAGGACTCGACAAGTTGTATTCTTATTGTTAAATGTATTCTGCATGTGTGTGTGTGTGCATAGATGTGCTAAGAAGAGATTCAGATAAGTAATATGTGTACAGAGACAGAGAGAGAGAAAGAGATAGAATGGAAATATATGTAGCAATGTTAACGCCAACTTAAGCTTTCTTTCACTTGACAATGGCAGGGAGTGTAAAGAGGACAGAGGGACAAGAGCTGGAGAAAGAGAGGCCTGGATAGGCAAAGGCAGGCAGGGAAGATGGGAGTGGGATCGGAAGAGTCTGTACAGACGACAAGGAAGACTTGTACTTATTTCATCGTCCTCATCCCCATCTTCCCGCTCCTTCCCGTGTAGTCCGGAGTGCAAATGCTCTAAAAGCGCAGAAAGAAAAAAGTTTTTTCCATTTCCATCTAAATCTTGTGCCATGGGGCGTTGCCATTAGAGTTATTCGGACACTTTCTCCTACGTATGTACATCTCCGATCCTCTCTCTCTCTCTCTCTCACATCACATCACAGTTACGTTACATTTAGGCTGCACAGTCCCAACATGCCCAAAAGAGCTTCCATGCAGATTCCTTGGACTACCTTGCACACTTTACAGGGATATAGCAATGGCCATCATCAATCCTTTCCCTATAATATCTACTTAGGTATACAAATATCCGATTGTGGCGCTATGCTTACTTATTTCGTTAATATAACACATTTCATTGCCAAGACTTTCTTTTCTTTCCTCCACTTTCTACTTTCTACCTTCACATTCCTCCTAACAGGATCTGCATACCAATTTAACTACTATATGTATGTATCTATCTATATGTGTATATAGGAGTAAATACTCACATTCACATCTACATACCTACTTCTATGTACGTAACTCTGACAAGGACTAATACTGAAAGCAAAAATGTTTTACATCCCAGACTCTATAGTTATTTATATTAAGCGTACATGAAAGCAAACGTAATCGAAGAAAGTAAGCAAACTATAGTTCAGATAAACGTTAGGAACTGGCACATTTGCTTGATCTGCATTTTTATATATTAACTATAGATACCTACACTCTTCTCTTAAATATCTAGCAAAAGAGACGCTGTTTAGTATATAATATAGAATGGCTCATGGCATCGCTATTACGCTGCTTAAGCTGACACAAATAGTACTTATTACATTACGCTACATACATATCAATGTGTATTGGACTCTTGGCTGATGTGATGTGAGTGTCTAACAATGTTCTTTCCAACTTATGCAAGGATCTGTAGTGTGCAGCTAGATTTCACTACATATAAATATATTTTTATATATATATAGATATTAGATAGGCTTATATAGCTACGCAGTATGTGTATGAACATTCATAGTTAGTTGCACAGAATTCTTGACTAGGTAATGCTCGGAGCTCTAGTTTCCTTATTTCCATGTGTGGCATTAGATATACATGCAAGGTTCTACTATTCATCTGATCTACCGGGAAAAATGAGCGTTTGGATAACTTCAAAGCGAGCTGAATCCTTTGCAATAAATTACATTCTCCCTCGTCTACACAATTCTATTGATTTTGCTCTGAGCAAAATGAAATTATTGGCTGCATTATTCCACTACTACACAACACTAGAGCCTATTTCCCTACCATAGCACACTCCACTATAAATATCAACATCACTTCCCTTTGACTTGACTCAACTTCAATTCAGTTCGGATGAGACCGGGACCATTACAATGACGAAGCCTCCACAAATACGTGCAGCCAGGCTCATACTTAAAATAATATTACAATGTACCATAATATACACATCCAACAATACAATGCGTCTTTAGCGTCTCCTTATTATATCCAAATCCTGACTTCGTAAACAGTTATCCACGCATATCGAGACAACAACGCAATAAGCAAGGTAACTAAAAGGGGATGTCTTCTACCAAAGTTCTCTTTCTCTCCAAATTCCCTTCCTATCATTCTCACATAGAAAACAAGATGTGCAGATACAAAATGCACAAGACAATACTTTACTTACATATTCTCTATTTTCCAAAATGATCTTGTACAAGAAAGCTAAGAGTAAATATCTGTAGTTTTCACAAACACAACGCATGGATATCATCGCTGAATATACATTGCCCATGACACGGTTAAATTGCAATTTTTAAAGCTTATTTCGACATACATGTGCACTTTTACACTTTATTTTATCAATATCTCAATCTACTCTGTCACTAACTCTCTCTGGCTCTGTCGCCTTCTTTTCTTTTCGTCGTCTTATTCTAATTTGAAATAAAAGGGCTTTTGTGATTCACTCTTTCCATATCCCATTCCACACTTTATCCTGCCCGACACAGAAAAAGTGTCTACTCACGGAAAATCACTCACCATTAATATTCACTTGCTACAAGAATACATGCACCTATTTATCTTTTCAAAACAATGAATAT
>JAAAYG020002708.1:1709-30838 GCA_009936455.2 Tomocerus minor
ATTTCTGTGCTCACGCATTTCAGTGAAAGTTATCTGCATTGTATTTGACATTATTATTTTTTGTGATTTCAATGAGTCCATTTACTGTTGTGCAATAATAGATGAGTGTTCAATATTAGTCACCACAAGTTTTATTAGTAGTTTCACATTGAAGTGCAATTATAATAATATTTTCCATGTCTGCAAATACATTCTTTTGTGGGAATGGAATGGATGCTTGAACATAATAGGCTCGCATGCATTTAATGTGCATGCAATTTCAGAGTAGTTAATGCGTAAACCACACCACACCTAATAAAACTAAGTTCCGCTACAGCTAAAAAATCAGTTCCGTGTAAAGTGTATTAGGTTACCTTCTAACCTACACGTATTGGATTTAATAATAGTGTAATTTTGCATTTTTACATACAGGGCCATGCTACATAAGTAGCGGTGTTAATTTCACTTAAGGAAAAATATACACTTCTCTATGACTAAATTAAATGTTGTAGTTGAGCACGCAAGGCTGTGCATAAAAGGTTACGTAATAATTGCAGTAGCATGGTGATAAGAGTATTAAGTAAATCAAGACACCACCTCTTTGAATGCTGCACAGTTCATTTAAGAGAATAGCAAACAGATCTCACGTTCATGGATTAATAATAAGGCAGGTCGGATCAATACTCTCTAGCAGTAGATTTACATTTCTCACGTAGACAGAGATGGAGACATAAACACGTGGACGTGTCTTACGTAGAGTTCTGCATTTAAGGAAATAATTAATTGCTCAACTACAAGTGGATTGGCTAGTGGTTCTGTCAAACGCTAATGCAAGACTAATTATTTCCAAATTGAAAACATTTAAGTTCAACTGCATCAGCAAAAGATTTCCTGCTGTGCATAATTCCCACAGCAGAAAGAATTATGATATCATGAGACGAAGGACAAAGTTAAGTAAAACAAAAGCAAAGGCTAAGGACTTTACTGATTTTCTAGTAGTGTGACTTTAAGAGGCCATGCAAAGAAATTAAAAGCGCATGCAGAAAGCAATGAAATCTGTCGAGACTTTTGAGCTGGGACATTGAATTGAAACGAAAAAGATTTTTATGTGTAAACGTGACATAAGAATTAGGATGGCTAATTATAATTTCGCTTAAATGGAAAGAAAATAATGCATTATTAATGCCTACATGTAATATATTAGCTAAAGGTGAGAACATCACTGCCCACTGCATACTCACTATACAAACAATTCCAAAGTTACAGTTTTCACAAAAATCATTGTACGAACTTCATAGTTTTGACACTATGAGGCTTCATCGAGTCCGAATTTGATTTGAAAAGGTACATGTGTGGGCGGATGTTAGTCGGATGTCCGTGGATAGGAGAAGGATGTCTAACTGTAATTTCGAACGTACTTAATCCACGATAATGTATTAGGTTTCTACGTCAAGTGTTGGAATGGAGATGAATGATAACTGTTGAGTGCACACAATTTAAATGCTAAAGAGATTAGGAAGGAAAATGGCTAGTGAAAGAAAAGGTGTTACAATTAGCAGTTCGAGATAAACAAGACTGTTATTTATTAAGTTTACTAATAAGGACTGTCTTACGGAACAAATGACAAATCCGTTTGTGCAGTGAGCAAGTTAGCTTAAGTGTTGTACATGTGATTTGAGAGTGGAGTAAATGACAAGAGCTGAACCCATAGATCACAGACTCCCTACGAAAACATATTACGTGGAAATATTACAACTATTAAAATATGCATAAGGGAAGGATTATGTAGTAGGAGGGAGTAGATGGTGTGGTCACTTTACAATAATACACTGTCTCTATTTGATAAACGTAGTAATGATGCCTTTGAGTAAGAATGCGATAGTTTAATGTAAAGCAAACTGACAGGGGACAGATAGCACAAGTCTGCAGAAATATTGTCCACGAGAACTCTGGCTCATTTGCATAAAGATACATAGTCACACACGTAGGTAGGACGAGTATTTAATAGAGCCCTGTCTGTGTGTGTATGTAGATAGACAGGGCGAAAGGAGGAATTTTCTTTGAAGACAGTTCACTTTTGCCTCGAAATGGCGAATTGTGCGTGTAGGAGTGAGGGAAGGTGAGCGTGAGTCTTGAGTGTGTGAGAAGACAGCAAATGGAAAAAGGCAAGGAAAGAGTTTAATCTCATCTGTTGAATTGTCATCTAATCTGCGCTAATCCACTAGGGAAGGGAAGGGGAGGCGTTGTAACTAAGCTTTGGCATTTTGTTATTAAGAAAGAGCCCCGTTGATCTTTTGAGCTGAGCCACAGATCCCTGCCAAGCAAAACTCAGTGAAATCCGGTTGTTTATTTCGACGACGTCACACGAAGCGTGGCAGCCGCTTCGTGTCACATTCTATAATGCCCTCTTAAAAAAGACAATGACAAAAAGGCCGTTTAGTGGTTTCCCTTCCTATGCTCTCCTTTGCTCTGTGGTTCAACTTCCTTTGTCTCCTTGGTCATCCAACTCTGCAGACTTTGCAACGCATCCTGCGATAATGGAGCATATGCCACGTCTCTAATCGAGCGACATACACAGAACTTAATATGAACATGTTTGTCATCTACTTCTCAACCCCTGCCCAATTCCAGGACAGTTAAATTCTCATAACTCAACACTGCTCTAGCCACTCACTCCACAATGAGAAATAATGGAGGTGAGTCAAGGAATTCATACAGAGCACAGAAAAACAAACGCAAAGAAAATAAAAAGACGAAACGTCGTAAATACGGTCATTTCTCTCACGGAGCTTGCCGGATCTCAATGTGACAGCTATGTACACGAGAACCATCTTTGACTTGACCCAATCTGACCTGGATTTCGAGATACATTAAGCCCTTTGCGAACAGCAATCCTCTCCAATAATTAATTTTCTTTGTGAAACTTCTGTCTGATCTCGAGATGCAATGGTAGATGCACAACAGAGTACACTGCATACAGATGATACTTTTATCTGGAGACGTAATTTATCTTGAGATTAGAATATCCGCAAAGAGAGATGAGCGGAGTAAGAGGTAAAAACCAAGCTGAACAGAATCTACAGATAAATATATAGAACGAGACAATTAGGCTATAATTCTGTGCACTGATATACTTAAATTAAATACTGTGATATTTATTCACTGTGCTAATGCCATGTCAAGCCAGTTCACAAAAATCTCCTCTATGACATCCATACAGGTTTAATACACTTTAAATCCCTTCCGCGACTCTATCCCATTTATCATTATGTGTGTGCTCTGCTATTAAATTTGAATTTCAGTTGTTATTACAAGAGGGAGAAAAACAAAAGCTATACAGGCTCTATTACAGTGTATACGAGGGGTAGATAGAAAGAATAGAGAAACAGGAGGACAAAATTCATGTCATGGCACGCCAATTTAGTTAAAACCACGCCATGGAGTTGATGTCATGCCACAGCAGAGCACACCAAGTCCTGACCACAGATGGAAATGCACACAGAGACGTAACTCCTATTTTGTCATTTGGGTTTTGTGTTTAGACTCTTTGGCAGATTTGACTCTCTTCTCTCCGTCTGGGGTCCACGTAGAAATAAACATCCTATAACAACTATAGATAGCAACAAGGAAGCCTTCTTCATACCACATAAGCATACGGCATTAAAACGAAAGGGAAAGGAATCTGCTGCGTCGATTTTGTTTTTAATCATAATATATGTCTATGCATTTGTTATTTGTATCACTACTGATAATAAAATAAGCCATCTTAGTCAGACTATAATGGTTGACGAATATCAACAGGTCAGTGAAACAACAAATATCTCCCTTTACTCTTCCTAAAAGTATCTTCTCTACATAAACATATGACTTTCTTCATTTTGCATCATCCCATCCATTACAGATATGTACCCCCATGATTTATTTATGCTTGAGTAAATGCACTATAAGTAGGTACTTCATATTATTCATAGAGATATTTCTATTAGCAATGCTGAAATTAATTGTGAATTTATTTCGTCGTAAAGTTTAGAAAAGGAGCTAATGCCTTGAGAGATGCGTGGAAGTAGTGAATAGAAGTGAATCGAAGAGCTGGCTGCTGAATCCTTCCTAATCCCTTCACAACAGTGACACTAAGTATTACGTATCTGCATCAGAATCACAAAGTGACTAACTGTCTCACCTCTCTATAGCACAATTATTTATTAACTAACAGACTATGGATATCTGCTAACGAAGGAACTGTTCTAACAATCACGGCATTTTGCTATTGTGATTTGTCCTACAGATAATCGTCATTATGGCGAGGAGCGAGCGTGTTGTGCAAAGATGCATAGCTCGTCTCTAGTGGATGCAGACAGACTTAATCCAAAACTCGCACTATTTATAGAAGAACTATGACACCCACTCCTCATGACACCAAAGGAATGGAAACGCTTAACGAATCGCACCGAGAAGCCATTCAATGACCTGTATTTATGATTTCCTAGTGAATGCATCCATCCAGCCAGCTACCATATATGCAGACACAGATTTCTATGACATGCAAGGATGCGACACCAACGCTATGGCAATTCCCCCTCCAACATCTTTAGCTTCTCTCTGGTTAGTGGGTAAATGGTGGATTTTCAGTAGGCAAGGATAGTGCCTCGGCTATTAGCATAGGTTAGTGCTTAGCAATATCTCAAATGGCACATCATTTTCCTTTCTTTTTTATTTTACCACAATAGCTAGTCATCTTGGTCCTCAGCTCCTTGTGCTCTCTGCTCTGAACCACATTGTTTTATTTCTGTAGTCAATCTCTGTGTAAATTTGGTAATAGGGAGACATGTTGACAGATACGAATATTAAACATGGTTGTTAAAATTAAATTACAAGTTTGAGTATGTATATGAACTCCAACAAAAAATGAAGAAACTGATTCATTATTATAACTCCATTAGTTACAACTAAAACTATGGATATAAAAACGCCACGTGAGTTAAAAAGGCACAAATAACGAAGCTATCTTTTGCCAACAAGAGTTACTTGTGTCGTTCGTAGATGAGCTCATTAACATTTGCTGAGTACTTGCATTTTGAATTCGAGATTAAGAGTGATGCGCTATGGAATTTTCCTTGGAAGCAGCAATTGTCTTACGTAGCTCATTGCACTTTTTGCTCCACTTTCTTTTCCTGTTTACAGCTATTATCTATCACATCAGAGCAGTCATGTTTTAAAAAGGGATACAGATTAAGCGTATCATCATTTTTTAATTGTCCTATTTTAACTGGGTACTATTTATTATCTTCCTCTCAGATAAAGAATGGCCGAATGGAAAAAAAGTCTGTTACTTTCAATGCGTCATGGACTCTCTTTTCAATTGTTATAAAAAAGTTATTTGGCTGCTTTATGTCGATCGTTAAGTCCTTCTTGGCATTCGGATTCCACTGGAAATTCTATCATAGCATTCATATCATTATACTTTGGCTATTTGAAACGGCAGTTAAAATTTCTAGTACCCATACAGTGGAAAGGAATGTATAGACATAAAGAACAAACTAATTAAAGGAATTAGAATCCATTGGATTAGTTTATAATTTAATTGAGAATTGGATGTGGTCATTTCACAGTTTTGCTTTTACTGGTAATTGAAAGTCAGTGGGTGTCGTCGTCGTAAATACTTTGCCATTTCTGTTCTCAGTTTTAATGTCTTCTTCTGCTCATGAAATGATCCTACACTTTAATGTATAGTAAATTTATTTTAGTCTTAGAATGATTTTTTTTCTGTAGTAAAACATGGACAGCTAAATACAATAGATCTTTGACTTTTGTCAAACAAAGAGGGATTGAATAGAGTGCAATTCCCGGTCTAGTCGACCTTTGCAGAGGTTAAATGAAAGTGTCAGCAATTTGAAAGAGATAACGGCACTTGTGATTTGAAAGAGTATAAATATATTTATAAACGAAAAAATATTAAATTAAAGTACAGTAAGGTTCCTGTTGTTACTTTTGTATTTGGACAGGGCTGAGCATTTATTCATTGCACCGAAAACTATTAACTTATTTTTATTTATGAAGAATCTTCCAAAATGGTTAGAGATGCACCTATGAGTGCCATAATGTACATATGTAAGATATGTATGTACATGCATATATACATTATGCTCGAGTACCTATATTTAGGTAGTATATTGCATTTCTTTGTACTCTTGTTTCCCTTCACCTACGTTTCTAGCTAACAATAAGTTCAGCTTCATTTAAATGCACACAGAAAATTTATTCATAAATGCAAAAACACTTTATTCACACGGCGGTGGTCATTTACTCTCGCTGTATTCATAAAGTGAGCTGTAGCTATGTACATTAATGTATGGTGACTATAGAGAGTGGTACCTACTCACATAATCGTCTACCTAATCATAACGTTAAAACATTGTGCAATGTTTGAATTTGAGCAAATTTTTTACATCTGTGCATTAATGCATTTCATTTGTGAGTAGAGAGTCGTAATCCTGATATTATGCATGGTCCTTTGTAACTGGGCAACTGTTAATAGTAATGTTATTAGTTGTTACTCCTTTGCCATTTCTCTTCTTCCTACTTCAGCACTAATAAATGCTCTTCATTGTCGTAATAATGTAATGCCATGGCACTAGACGAGAGTTCTATAGATGGACCGATGGGGTGGGGCTCATGTCCAAGTGTTTGACAACTTATGAATTATTATCACAGTCGCTCCTTGATTGTTGTAAAAAGTTATTGGGAGCTAAGCCAACAAACCATAAGTCAACTCATCGCATTTTTCCTAACTCAATTTAAGCTCTAACTTTTCTCAAACCATAGCACTGCTACACATCATCAAAAATCACCACACACGCACTCAGACTCTCGTGAATTATGTTTTTATCAAACAAAACGGCTTCATTGCACAAAACTTTTGTACTATGCACAAAGTATTCCATATTTTGATGTTTATGCAAATTATATACATACACAAGACCTTTGCACACAAACATCTGTAAGCACCTCTTATTTTAGCTTGCTAATGGAACTCAATTAATTCTATAAATTTTTAACGCTCTACTTTTACAGAATGTTTGTATGTAAAACTTAATAATTTGCTATTTATATAATGACAATAAATAACTATATATATTATTTTTCTTAAACTTCAAATCCAATCCATCACCCATAAATAATTGCTTGATTATTTATACTATGATCAATTTATTTGGTGTAGGTATGCATTTTTGTGGTCGATGTATACTATTTAACCGACGTCCTTGAATTCCTATTTTAGATATTAATTTGCCGTACATTATAATGTAAAGATTGAGTATTTACACTTGATGTTTTCTGCCCACGCATTACCCACACCCACATTGACCATAGTACAGCAGTGGAAAATCCTAAACTTGCTCCATGTTATAACTGCTACATTGCAAATTTTCATTTTTATAATATTTAAATCCTAACTTTTCTATAAAAGCAGTTCAATATTTTCTGTAAAATAGGGAGCATGCAAAAATATGCAAATTTTAACTATTTATAGAATTTCTTTTAATTTTCTGACGTAAGCGCAAAATTCGCTTGACCTATTCAACATCCCCAAATCGAATTAGTTTAACACTACTGTATAATAATATCAGCACTGACTGTGGTGTACTGTATGGAAAGAAGTTGTTAGAAGATCAATTTGTTAGAATTCAACTCAGTGATTATGTGTGACCTTTCTTTTTATTTCTATGTATTGGTATTTATTATTGGACATGTATGATTTGTAGAAGGATCTAAAATTTAATGTTTTAGATTTTCTTTAAAAATACGGACATGTTGTCTTTGAGAATTATGTTATTACATTTACTTACCGATTTGTTTTAAGATGATTTATGAATTATAATAATTTCTCTATTTGTTCCTTATTGCACTGCTGGGTGCAGAGTTTGTTAAAATGCAGGCACTCCTTTTTCTGTCAATTATCTGCAGAAATAATAAAATACTAGCATGTGAAGTTCACAGTCAGAGTTTCGTCGCCATGCTTTACATTAGTAGTTACAGTTAAATATAGATTTTAATATTTGACATTGGCTTGACCATGAAATTGAATTTACAGGTATAAGGCGAGAATGGCAATTCCAATAACAATCGCATTAACACATTAGTTGAGACAAATTATAGTAGAAAATATATCCCTGATCGTTATCATGTTTTGTTATGATGCCCTCATCATGATCATTGGGGCAGGCTTTAATATTTTCATAGAAGTTATTACCTATATTCAAGTTGATATTAGTTGATTTTATATACTAAAAGCCTAATTAGATTAGTCCCTCGCATGAACGTAGGATTATAGGATTACTTAAGGACAATATTTATTTTCTGTTCAATATTTCATGCTTCTGTAACGTTGAAAAAAGATGATCATATCAGTAACAACGCTGTAAGTCTGTAAAAGAAATCCCTGTAGGAAACACCTACTCATTTGCCAGTGTAATCGAGATGAGACAAAATGTAGGAATTGAATCGAGACTGAAGACTTTATTGTTAATTCGCCAATCTCTTGTGGGTTATAATAATGTATTACCAATCCAAATATGTATCAGTGGTTCCTAAATGATTCTGTTCTAGTAAATTTGGGCTGGAATTAATTTTCTTACAAGGGCAGACTCTAAGACGGAAAACTGATAGCCAAACATGAAAATGTTTATTTATGATGAACACACCACAACTTTATGATCGACTCTATATAGAACAATTAAATATTTATTGCTTCATAGACGGTACCTAATATAATCAAGTGAAATGGATTCAGCAAGTGTATAAAAATAATCAATTCCACGCGTAGTTTTGCTGAAAAACAATTTACAATGCATATTAAACATATAGTATCTGTTCTGAGGATAATATTAGTGTATATTTACTATTAGCGCTCAATATTAGCGAAATACTTCAAATATTTCTTGAATGATGTAACAGGATCCTATTTTTAAGCGAGTAAACAATAATTTTTAAACCTTTTCTTACATCTACATTTATTGAAGAGTTATAAATGAATTATTAAGAGTATTATGTCAAGTTTTTGTATAAATAAATAGGATTTTTGACATTGGCCTAGAGGTTATGTTGCACAAGTAGAAAAGGGAATGGAGATCATAATTGCAGAGTACACCTGTGCAGAAGAGCGCAGGTGACTTAATTGTGATTCGCCTTCCAGTCAACGTTCTTTGTATATTGAAAAAGAACGGGGTGTTCCATCTCAATCATCCCTGTCTTTCACTGTTTCATAGTTTCAACGTAGTAGGAATATTTATGCTCACCTGCCTACCAGCCGACAAGCTTTCTGTTCTGAAGGCTTGGTGTCTTTAAATCATTTTATGCTGCCTATTAATACGATACACTCCAACTATTATGCAAATAACTACTACTACTTATGCTCCCAACCAACACAATGCAAAAACACAAGTTGCGATCTTGCAAAAGTCATTCTTTCCAAATGAAAAGCTGCTTAGTGTACAATAGCCGCATTCCCGGACAGAGTCAGACCGTGCAATTCTGTCATGGAAAGGTGTGTGCTCTGTTGGCTAACTGCAGGTGAGTACATGAATAGATACATTCTCTACTTCATGCACTCACTCCTGCCTACGTTTAAGTACGTGAGTTCTGAATGAGAGCCCTAAGCTATTTTTGTCTCATTTCACGTACACTGGCTGAGACTCTTCTTATTTATGTACTTTTCCTTTAGTCATGCACTTTTGTACAATTCCTCTTTGAATTTTAATTATCCGATAGTAAAATTAAACCTTGGATTATTTTTACAACTTAGAATTAACTACATGACTATTTCCCAGAAAAAATCCTTCAAGTCCCAAATAGCTCCCTTTGTTTTTCTACAAAAGCACTGCCTCCTAATCTAATAATTTATAATTGGACATAAACAACCGGCGTCCATTCTATTTTATTGCAATGTTTTTTTAAATTTACAACCACATGTTAAATTACTACAATTTCCAATGAAAATTGTTGTGGTGAATAATATACATTTATATGTCTTCTTTCGAATCTTCGTTGGATGTCCACAAAAAACGATTAGTAGTTTGCCTAAAAAAAACTGCCATCCTAAATATCACCTTGTCAATCTCTCAGCCAGATATTTAAAACAACCATTTCTAAATTTACGAGCAGAAAACAATTTTACGAAGCATATAGTTTCGGTATGCTACACTTTCTATTGTCGTCTGTCTACCTTGTCCGACGGATTTCCTTCCAACGTTTTAAACGCTTTAACCAAAGAAAAGTCACAGACGCAGACGCTGCGTCAGGTCTGACCTTCAAGTTAAAATTCCCTTCATGGCGACATAAAACAGTGCATTTTGTCAGGATTAAAACTCACAACTACTAATTTTTCAACAATGAAACATCGAAACATGATTCCATTGATACTCTGGGAAATGGGCAGACGTAACTTTGGGCTTTGCTACAAATACTACGAAAGTGAATGAGGTAGTAAAACCAAATACGTAGCTACACAATAATATTTTCTAAGTACTAAGTAGCATCTTCCCAGAGTTGTTTTTGGGCATTTATGCTCTGCGTTAGGTTTGTTGTTAACGACATGGGATTTCCTCTCCATTATACTATTTTTAAAATACTGTAATATGGACTTTATGGACTACACAGGCGGCTTTAATTTATACTTCTGTCGGGAATCTCCTAACAAAGAAGTATTTCTATTATTCCTCTGACTAACGTCTTAAAAATTACTAAAGTTCCTGTGCATATCACTCAAAGGTATTCATTGATGCCAATAGTCCTCTATTATTTGCTTTTCTTTGCTAAAACTTAAATTTTAAGTTGTTTTTACGATTACGAACAGACATAATTAAGACTAAGCTTTTTATTTGTACAAGCTCTGATATTTTCTTCAATAGAAACGGAAGTTACATGAAATACGCCCGCTAGTAAAAAATATACCAATTGCAAATCACAAAATATTTTTAGAATAATGTTCTTGTTGTTTAAGGTGTGGTGTAGTATTTACAAAATGCAAAAGCATTACAGTTTGTAATGCCAAAAGTAGTTCTTTGTTGCTTAGTATGTGCATGCAGGAATGGCAGTATATGTTTAATAAAAATGTGCACACTATGTGTGTGGATTGATAATGCAATAATGTTACATTTTAAATAGCCAATGAAAAGTGAAATCAAGTCGAGTGTAGAGAAATAAAAGGAAACTTCGTAAAGGACTGGATCTTTTAGTGGCAATGACTTGGAGGAAAAGATTTTGGTTCGTGGGATTTTAAGGAAATGTTGTCACTGTGCGATTTAAAGTCACGACACAAAGCTACAAAAAGAATTAATCCACAAAAACTGCTCTTGCATTAAGTGCACAATTGTATGTCCGTCTTTCCCTTATATAGTAAAATAATATTACGTACGACTGTTATGTACGCAGGTACTTTAACTTCTTACGTATAAATGCATACATTGTGATGATAATGTTATGTTGGCATACGGCATGCTATACTAACTAAATATGTATGTGAGCAGTAGTTTGTTTTCCGAGAGCAAAGTAAATGGACATTAACATTTCGTCTTTTCTAACTTTTTTTGTTCTAAATTCAAACGCCACAGTTCAATTCACTTGCTATAAGTTATAGCTAAACTTTCCTATTTATCTCGAGCGGATTGTAAATTGTAATCCCAAACCACATAATATTAACACGTAGGTACTCAACCTTTAAATGTCTTCTGACTCTTTCTAAGCTATTCCGTAGTTGATTCATTTTCTCAGTGGAAAGGAATGCTAAAATAAGAAAACAATGGCAAATGCTTAAATCCGGTAGGTCGTCTTTGTTTCATTTCACTTGTTAACTCAAAAGTCGTCACTTCCATCCTTTTCTTAGGGACTTGATTAACCATTATTACATTTCAAGAGCACAGCATGAACTCTTCATATAATTATTTTGTCGCTTTTGTATGAATTCAGTTACACTTTTAGAATTGAATAATTTCGTGCTAAAGAAGCAAAATCATTTTACTCTTGCATTTAGCTCATTTATAATCCACCGTGACAATACTTGTTTTTCCTCATTTTTTACTTTTATAAACGATTACCTACACTGAGCTATGAGATTCTTTAGGAGGAACTACTTGTAATCCGTTGACTTCTATAGACACTTTTTGGATTAATTACGCTTTTTGGTCTTCTTTGTCTACCTGAATGGAAATTTCTATTCATTTGCAATCATAAAACAGCCTAACATAAGAAAAAGGAAGTTATTTACATTTTAAAGTAGGGCGGAAGTAGAAAACAGCTTGAAACTTTTATGATACACTCTCATTTAATTTAACTACTCAAATTCTAACTTTTTTCTACTGTAAATATTTTAGATTAAAATACCGCTAGACAAGAGTAAGTGGAGGAAGAGTACGGCAATGCGCATGGTTATAAATAATCATAATTTTAATTTTAGGAAAGAGAAAGAACATTTACACTTTGCATAGCTATAACAAAGTTCATCTCATTTCCAAAAATTGTCAGTGTAATTAAAATTAGAATTACGAATTATTTATGAATTGCAACTAGCAAACATTTTGTGAATAGGACGGGTGTGTTAGCCAATAAGTGGCACTGCGTTTAGATGCATAGCATATTCTTGATTTAGAATATTATTATATTCACCGAGCACCAGAGAACAGCATTGAATTGCTTAAGCAAAAGGAGCAGCAAGAAAATACAGGACGTGATGTAATCAAAGAAGAGTGTAATTTAAGTGGAGAGCAGAGGAAGGTAGTCCTCCCATCCAACAAAGCAGTCAAAAAGATTTCGTCTGGCTTGACTTGAGTCAGAAAAGGCCATAAGCCGTTTCCGCTTCTTTCACTTTAGATATTTTCTGTGAACTGAATGTGAGTTGACGGATCTCCCTAGTCGATCTTTGCATTAAACCTGTAAGTTGATGTAAGTAACCGGCAGAGAGACGTGTACATAGAGTCCCCATGCTTATTTAAAAGATTGATTGGAGTTTACTTTGACAGGATTATGAAGTGACAATAGTGAGTGAGCTGCAGTCATCCTTGCACTAAATGTCCTGTGTAATGCGCTTATCGCTTCTTATTTACAAGTTCAGAGCAAGTTAACTCATGCTAAAACAAAACAACATTTAGAAAGACTGGTTTACTACTTCCTTCTTGAACTTCTGAAGCGCAGCAAGATATCGGCTTATTTACTAGGAAAACGTTTGCTCCTATCACCTGCAAAATTATCAGAGGGAGAATAAATATTCTTAAAAAAAGAAATATCATTTAGGTCGTTTTAAAATTTCGACAGCTTAATACGCTTAAGACTTTGTTGGTACTAGTAAAAAAATACATGTATCGTCTAATAACTTTAATTACTGTCCCATTAATTAACAACTGGTCTTTCATACCAAAGTATTGTTGGTCAGTTTCATTATTAAACACATGTAACTGTATAAAAAAGGTCTCTAACTAAAATGTATATGAATTAGACGCTAAAGGATATTTTTAGATGCCAATCCTTGTTATTGTGATTATGAGTTGCTAAATACCAGCGTAAGGATGCTCTTGCAGTTTTTAGTCTGTTAGTATTCAGTATTACTTAATGTGTAATTGCATTCCATTATTGTAGAAGCATCATTCATAGATAATTAAAATGTTTTATTATTACCTATGTACGCAGACAGACATTTGAAGTAAGTCTAGAGACTAAATCAATTATCCTACAAGTCAATGTAACGACAGGTACATTAAACCTATTGAAACCTAACTACTCTTGAACTTGTCTTTTTGTTGCACCTATTTATATCTATGAATATTACTTATACATTATGAATGGCTAAAAAGAGTTAGGAAGCATCCACTCCACTGACATTCAGGAGTTACATCATTTCATTATTCGAATTTGCATTAGTACAGTCAGGATAATAAATGATATGTAGCATTTAATGTGAACGGAGAGAGAGAGAGAGAGAGAGTCTGAGTGAGTGAGAATAAGAGAATTGCATGGCACGGCACGTAGTGTGTAATTTAACTTTGTAAGCAAAACAAGACAAGACACATCGTCATCATCATCTATCATTTATTTATTCATTCGCACCGGAAAAGCTCAGCTGGAGACACCATGAATTTATTTGTGCTTGCCCTTATGAGTCTGAAGACTCACTTTAATTATCTGATGACTTTCAGGAAGTATCTAAATAATATAGAGGTGCTTGTAAATGCTAAGTGTCCACTAGTTCCATTGAAGACCCATCCACAGATCTATGTACAATAACACCCAAAGAATGCATTTGTAGAGGGTTTTCAGTCGACAGATGTTATTTTTAAATCTCTTACGTTGGCTACTGATTTTAGCATCTTAAGTATGTGGTAAGTATCGCTTCTAAACTCCAAATAAAGACACCTGCATCTGTTGCCCATTACAATTTGTAACTTTGGTTATGACTTTATTTATTTTTACTCTCTTCATTGGCTCGCTAGAATTTTTAATACTCGCCATGAAAGGAAAATGAAACTACGAGTGATAAATAGTTACTACTTTCGTTAGCGATGCAAATTGAAATCAAATGTTTGACGAACAGTTCCATTTGTGATTGTGTACCTGGATACGCATTACACTAAATCAAGTATGGAAATTCTGTTTCATCTACATAATGATATGTAGATATTTTACTTTTAGTCATACCTAATATATGTGGTTATGTATGTTAATCGCTGTGTTCATTTGCCGGTAATGCCTTACATAAGCAATTATACACAGATTACAGTACACGTACACGCTAAAAATACGCATTTCTGAACAGGTGCTAGATTGACATTTTAGAAAAGTAATATTATAAAACGTTTTGACGAAGCTTTTATTTCCAGGTGGATTTAAAATGCCTTTCCTTCGTTCATTGATGTAGAAAGTGTGAAAATGGTTTATTTTGAACAATAATAGATTTGGCTCTGCATAGAACCTGGTCGCTCCCTACCAGACTTCTTTACAAAGAGATTTAGTTTTAAAAATGTCAATTACTTTGTATTATCTTACTTAGTGTTAGTGGGTTTGTTCTTATTAAATAATAATTAGAAATGCATGGTTCAATAATAATGGATGCATTGATTTAAGACGTAATTCAATTGTATTGAAAACGTGAAATACAGTGAATAGAAAACGACGACCACCTAGAAAATAGGTCAAGTCCACCACATCAACAGTTGCTTGAATTAAAGCTGCTATTGTGCAATAATGCAAATACTTTCAAAGTGACAGTAGATGATTATAAATCCATTTGATCGAAAACTTTGATTTTTTGTCTTCTCTCAAGTAGTTTCGCAACGAAATGTAAAAGTAAGTCTCGTCAAGAGGTTCACATTGAAAAGTAAAGTAAACTGCTACATTAATTAATAAGTACATCATCCTTTTGTGTTGATAGAGCAGTTAGTAAATAGAAATCCTTTTAAAGAACTTATAGGGACACCAACAACATTATAAAATAATGGTAGAAAATGTTAATGACAATAAGAAATGTTTGGTGTAGTCTGATATCAAAATCACATTAAGAATTGTTCCTTATCCGGCCTGCTAGATTACTGTGGCATTTCTTTGTCAAATGATGATTCTGTAATGTGTGTTACTAACTGCAAAAAAAGTTGACTAATAGAAATACAACTAGTTGGTAGTTTGAGTAAACCAACTACATGTAAATAAAGTATGTACTAAGAAAGGTTTTAGAAGTCGTTAGTGGTTTGGCATAGAAAGTCAGAGACAAAAATGTCAAAAAAAAAGAGTTTTGATTATTTCAGTTGAGGAAATGTTGCGTGTAAGTATTTCTTAATTGCTTTACATTAGAATATTGCACATAATTTTAGCAAATGTTTGTTTCTTTATAAGAAGTTTAGTGTCAATGTGATTTTTGCAGTTAGCTTACACCAGGGATTTATCACTTAATCGCAGATAAATCGTGGGACAACTATTTCAAACTTATGTAAACAACTTTGTGGTTCTTGAGCATTGTCTGTCTACAATTGTTCATTGAGAAAGATTTAGATTAATTCATAAATCTTACAGTTAAGTTATTGTCATTCCCCTTTGCAGATTTTAATGTATTATTCATGTTTTGTCTTATCGATAAATATACTGAGACTGAGATAGTGTCATCTCGAGTACTTGCAAATGTTTTGTTCTTCACCTGCCTTTCTACGATTTTCTTTATTTTTACAATGATTATTTAAATAAAGAGGCACCCCGAGGTGTCTTGTTAAACTCTGCATGCGCTCACAAGTAAACATTTTAAAATATGCATAGCAATATGAGTTAATGTTATTGTTGACAAACAAATGCATTTGCAAATGTACATATTGTTATTTTTACGCAGGTGGTTACTTTATTATACCATAATGACATTTGACAGAACAAGCTTTAATACATGTAAACTGCATTTATACACTGTAATAATATGTGTTTACGTAGTTCATATAATGTAATAGCAACATTTCTGGCACTCACACCTATATATCTACTTTTGCACAACCCTACTAGCAAATTACTGGTGTTTTATGTGTTTAGAAACAATATTTACATGTTGTCAAAAATAAGCATCGTATTTACACAAAGGGCTTTAGCTGACTCACTGTGGCATGCTTACGTTTGTTTTATTAAATTGTGGCTAAACAAAAGCATGGAGATTCAGATTCAATTGAAAAGGCAAATAAAGTCCATTCTACTATTGTATTGACATCTGGCAGACTTATCTGTTGATAAAAAACACACGTCAAAACAAATACGAGCACGCTTCACTTCTCCCCTACTCATTTAGTCCCCAGAATAAAGATAGTTGTAGAATTTGCTCTAAATTGCTGGCAAAAGTGAAAGATTTGCTATAGTTTTGATGCGACTCCTATTATTACACACATTCACATTGTCATATTATAATGGCATATAAGTAGTTAGCAATTCTGAGTATTTATTTGGAGCTGTCATGTTTATTACTTCGACCATAATTTATAAATTGTACATGTCGTTACGCATAACAGCCATTTACATAATATGCAGTAAAAAGTAGTTAATCTAAATTTTGCAATTTATAAAGCTGAAAAGGAAATTGCTTTATAAACTCTGGTTAAATCTCCCTAATATGATAAGTCACGCTCATAGAAACATTTGCTAAAAAATCTAGAAAAACAAGATTAAATAGACTGCAAACAGAGCGATGGTGGTGGGATGGATTTTTTATCCCTTGTTACTTTAGAAGGCACATTAAGTATTGCATAGCTAAATCTGTCTTGATTTTTTAGAACCTGATAGATGCTATGTGTCTCAATATATTTTCTGTGTGAATGGATGCTGAAATAGCATGATACATTTGTTCTTTACTCGTATCTGCCATAAGTAAAACTCATCTTGTGAAAGTTTTCGTGGTTTTGACTTTTGAACAGATAAGTAAGCAGCTAGTAGATCCCTTGTACATAACATTCTACACATTATAGCTATTGCTACATCAATTCCGCTTTTAAAATCTTTCTATATAGAAGGAAACTTTTCCCTACAGCTAAATACATTGACTATTACATATTATTATAGGACAAATAGAGGTTACTTGGAGTATGTAGTGCTGTTTTGATTGAAATGACTTGTCATAAATTAGGAGCAGGCAACACTCTCGGTGCAATGGAGTTCTTAGACTCACTTCAATTGAAACGGAAAGAATTCAATTCTTGGAAATACTAATTTCTCTACATTTAACAAGCTTACTTGTTTTGCAAATACTTTGCGCACAATCCAACCTGCACAATTGAGACGTCAAAATTCTCTGCAAGAGCACAAAATAATTTGGAAGACAAAAAACCTGAAAGGTGTTGACAGCTGAAAAGAAATGCTCAAAGAAATTCAACACGCTCGATTTCCATTTTCTGGCATTTTGCATTTAACTACAATTATAATTGCCTATTCAAAATACTCATTTACTGATTTACAAAGTCAAACTAAATGAATTTTAGACAAGAGGGTTGACTTTCAGTTATACTCAAAGTTATTCTACTGATTTATATGGGTTTTTTATTTAGGCTAGCTAATTTAATAAATTACGAACTAATTTTCAGTCGTTGATAATAATTTGCACTTGTAAATTGGGATCCCACCTTTCTTTGAGCTAAATGTATAATAGCATTGAGTGTTGTGTTTGTTTGTGACATGAAATGAAGTTTAAGCAGGACAATTAAGAAGAGTGATGGGATCTGATTCTGTAAGCGTGTGCTTGAATTGTCCACGTTCAGAGGTGGTCTCTTTTCTGCCTCCTGCCAACAGCTCTTTTAATTTTATTGTGCAGACTTGTGCCTTAACTCTGTTGTTTAAACGGTGAGTTGAAACCTTGTGCAGACAGAGCTATGCTAGTAGTTCATTCATTCATGTACTAATTAGACTGATAATGATAATGAGTAAAAGCAAAAAGACAGCTTCATTTTGCCTTTGCTGCAGTAGAAAAACAAAAGCATAGCAGTAGGAGCTGAGCCATGCATTTTTACAATAATGTTGAAGTGGTGTACAATGTTATGAGCCTCAGAAGTGGCTTCAATCAATTTTAACTATCTGGCCAATTACTTTGTATGTCTTAATTGTTAACCGTTTGCTGTCAGCTGCTTAAATTGTTAAGCTTTAAACTCAATTAAGTCTGGCCACCCCGTAGTGTACAAGAGATTCATCGGATACTATAATACTAGCAATACTTACTGGTTAACAATGCTACAATCTGATCCTATCTCCTGCAATTCACCACAATCTCTTTCTACCTATTATACCACTCATATTATTATCTGATATCCCATTCAATTCTCGAGAGGAAAACATCATTCCGTTCAAAATTACAAAATAGAGGCGACCTTGTGCTTTTAAAAATGCGCTGCTCAGAGTAGTCACAATATATTTGTACTAGCAGTTCGTATAGACGTATCGTTAATTACATTTCATCCCGAATGCCAAACAGGACTCAGAAAGGAGTTTCCTACTTCTTGTCATGTAACTCAAAATAAATTTATAGCAGAGCAGAACTACATTGAATGAATTTTCCAATTATTAGTTGAGTGTTAAGGAAAATATTTTGTGATGAGATTTGCTTTCGAGATAATTCCATTTGGGAGTTTACAAAAACAAACAATGATATTAAAATCTTAAATAATTAGCTGCTGACATCATAGCGTACTTAGGTTATGTAATTCTCACTCATGTCTTGTTACACATTTATTATTCTTAATTAGGTAGAGGTTGCACAGTGGAGTTATTTAAAGTTATGCTGTAGATAGCTATTGAGTACCTGCACATAATACCTACTTTCAAATCTCAATTAGTCTCATTTGACGCTAGAAGACCACAGGAGCTCATTCCGGCTGTCAATAGATTATTTTTCATTTGCATTCCTTAAAATTGTGTTCATTTACATAGATAGTTGATAGGGATCTATTATTCACTGTCTAATAATGCAATGAATATAGATACTATTATTGTTGTACTGCTGGAAAGGTATACAAGATACAAGTCCATTACTATTTTGTTAGTTTATTGTGCATTGAATTTTAATCCTTTCAATTTATTCACAGCTCAATCTCTTTTCACATTGTTGCTCATAGTCCATTATAAAGGCAATAATATTAGGTACTTATTATGAATATGCAAGACAAAAGTGAAAAAAGAGTCAGGAGACAAAATCCGCTTGCTCAGTCGATGAATCGGATCATGACCAGTTTGCCCCTGACTTGATGATTTTTTCACACGTCTTGAACTAAATCAAACTGAATTGGAAATGAATGAATGAATGAAGGGAAGTCTGTTGGCTGATGTGACAGTAGCAATGCTTCCCTGTAATTCTGAACTGTCTCTATTAGCTCACCATTGAATAGAATTTGAAGGCTACGAAATATTAAGTGTTCACTTACTCGCGTTCGATTGAATCGTGTTACCTTGTCTTTTGTTGCACTTTTGTTTGTGCTATGGATATCTGCCATAGAAGTAGGAGCCATCATAATAAGGCGTTCTCTCTATCTATCTGCACAGACTGCACACGGAATAAATGAACTTGGACACTTGGCTAAAAACACTCGTCTATAAAGAAATTCTTCCATAGCTTGTCTATATGTTGTCCATTTATATGCAAATATTTAAGCAATAATAATGCAGAATTTCTTATGTGATGCCTACTTGCCTGTAAATATGCTATGTAGAGCCACATTTTATATATCTAATGATGCAGAGCGTGTGCCAAGAAATGTAACGTGCTGATTACTATTGAAATCATTTCGATTGATTTGTTCTTGATGTGTAATATGATATAGCAAATTACATCTAATCATAATTAGAGGGAAATGTGATACTAAATCCCACTAATTGCAAATTAAAGTCTAATCATCATGTAGCATTATAGCGTACTTGACATCCAGCAGAATTATAAACGAAATAATAATTTATTATGTTATATCATAAAGACAGAACAAGTCAAGGTGCTCCTCCATTCCTTTCGATTATCAACCACCTGTGTGAGCTTCAGCTAGCTAGACAAACTTCTTTTCATAAAAAATCATTGTGATAATACACGGACATTTGAGAACTACTTCAATGTGCACATTCATTTACAAAAGAATAATTCAGATGTGCATTGTATATGAAAATGCAGTTAAGATAAGTCTACGTTCGTGTTTTTCCAAACTGATACATGCTTAACATGTTTTTGTCAATAGGCGTCTAAAGCAAATATGATTGTAAATATTTTTACTTTGGTTTAAAGTATTAGAGCATCTGGGTATTTTGTAATTTCATGAATGTACTTGGAGAAAAGTTGGGTGATTAGAATTGTAAATCAAAGGAAAAGAGGAATCCTCCTCTCTTCATTTAACTTTTTTATTTTCTCCGTCGACCACTACTTAACTATGCAGATTTCATTGTTAAGTTATATGTTTTTTATGGTTGGTGTGAAGAAGTGACCCTTGGGGCTTCCTCACTTGAGCATTTAACGCAGAAAAACTACAAAAGCATCTGTTGCTCCTACTCAATGGCCAATGAAGCGAATTGAGTGGACTAAAAAATTATTTATGACATTTTGTCTCTTATTGTTATATAGTTGCATTCTACAGCAACTTATTTACATTTAATGCTAATATAAAACTAGATTCCTATAGGCGCACTTCCATTGCTAATCCTACGCTTGACTAGCGTTTTTATGCTTATCGTGGATAAGTGAGTTTATCTTTTCTATTGTAGTTGGAATACGTGAATCTACATGGTTATTATGTGGCAGGGAGCAGGAGTTTGTTACATGATAGACTAATCCTTAGCTAGCTATCTCTTTTTCTAATACTTCTTGCCATTTATTGTCTTAGATAACTATTCTGTAGAAAATAAAACCAGTTTGGTTCTCTTTCAGGCAGACGTGTGTAACAAAGAGAATTTAGGCACTGACTTGTGTTCAAGTAATATGATGGTTATGTTACTTATGATGTTTGTAAATAATATATTAGTTTATTTATTTATTATTGCCGATGGTTAATCAAGGGATGGGCGGGTGAACACAAGACTTTTCGTGTGCGTACTCAGTTTTTACTTTGTTCCGTTCGTTCGTGCAAATAAATTGCACCGCTATATTTCACTGTCGTTATATGCATCCAACCTGAACGCAGTCTCCCTCCACTAAAATATAATCTTCATCTACAATTGCTTTTTAACTTGTACATGTATACATGCGTGTTACATAATTTAGTGGTTGATTTCAATTTCCACTTCGGAATTAAACCTGCAATTCTACAAACTACATTTGCCATTGTCAAATTATATCACAAAAAACACCTTCAGATTATTTACTATTAACGGCTTGTTAAATTTAACAGGATTTCTACAGGAAATTGCGAATCCATTTGAATATTAGCAAATAACAGTAGTGAATATTATAGCTTTTTAATGCTCAGATAACGTTTTGGTTACATTTGCACTTTGGAGGCAGCTAGAAAATTTGTAGACAAAAAAGTTTATAGGGGTTAGGCTTTAAAGGAAAGGGTATATTATATTGTGATGTAGTTAAGGATTTTACATGATGTGATAATTTATTTACTTCAACTGAGAAAAACTCAAAAAAAGTCCTGAATCCATTACGAAGCTCTAGCACTATGATTTTTACTAGCAATGAATGTCACAGGCACATCGATGTAAAGAATAGTCCGTTAAATGCAAGAAATTTACGCAGCAGAAACATAAAGCTCAGCCTTTTCCGCTCCTAACGATTTGAAAAGAAGGATAAGAATGGAGTAAGAGGTAATTTAGTATTAAACAATGAAAAGATATCAATCTTTGAAAAAACCAGGTATTTGACCTCCTATATGATATATATATAAGTGTAAGTGTCTGAGTAGAAATATTATGGAACGTCGTATAAAGAGAGATAGAATATGATTTGCCTCAACGCTGGTTTTATTTCCCATCAGACAAAAACAGGGAAATCGTGAATGTAAAGTAAACTATTTTTATGCAGACTGTCTTATAAGCAGATAACGTGATGATAGTAAACTTTTCAACAAGTCACCGTCTCGATGCAAAAATCAATTCCGCGGACTCTTCCAATCAGTCAGTGTTACTATATAGTGTTTACTAGAAGGAAAATTTGACATAGAAATAATTGTCAAACCCCTGGAATTTGATTTCTTCTTCGGTTCACATAAATTGTAGAGTTGAATTAAAATGCTCCCTTCTGGTGCCCATGAAATGCAAATAGGAATTATTATGAGGGCATTGCTAACCCTTTAAGAAACAGTTACATGTTAAATCAAGGCAATTTGTTGGAAAAAGGCTCAAAATGTTCACAAAGTGTCAATTTTTTGGGGCTGTAGAATAAAATTTACAGAAACGGATACTTTTAAAGTAGGTAAGGTAGGTAAGCCACTATTATTATCACGAATTCCCTATGTGCGTTTGATAACTGTAAGATTTAGTTGTGGCGTCGAAGCGTGCTCAATAGATAATTGCTAAATTCTGATAAATCAATAGCTATATAGATAAGGTTGGATCTTAAACTTTGAAAAGGTGAAATTCAAGATTGGCTGTCGACAATGCTAATATGACACGACCCGAAAAGCAGATTATGTTATTGTGCTCATCTATATTGGTGTCTATCTATATACACCCAAAAGAATGAATATGAATCGAGGGGAAAATGTTTTCTAGTATCTCTTTTGTAACAGGAATTATATATGTCGAGATTAATTTGTTGAGAACAATCTGAAGATGTAAGAAGAAGACCCCCTCTGCATAATGTGCGAGTGCAAAAGGGATTTCCGTTCATGTTATTCAATTGATAATGTATTGATTCCCATTCTTATTATTTATTATCATCGTTAGTCTCTATTTTCTTTTTGTGGAGTGGATTCCCACCCTTCCTAAAATTCCCAGTTGGATTGAGCTGATCTTAAATTGATATTTCTTAGACACTCTCTCTTTTTACTTGCCGATCTTCCCACTCGAGTCAAGATCGATTTGTCTGATAATGCTAAAGTAAGTAACAGTAAATGTAGCCATCCATTACGTCCAATTTCACACTACACACACGCAACAGATTGTGAGAATTAACAAGCATTTATTATTTTAAATTATGTTTTCTTTTTCTACATAATACTTAAATGTTGTGTATCTATTTGGAATGTGAACTCTGCATAATATATGCAGTCGTACTAGTTGTATAATATAAACGCGTTTTATTTCCACTCACTCACATACAAAGAATCAATAGCGTGGTAAATAGATGCCTAACGAAAATCATATGTTGATTTTCTGACATGTTTATTAGTTATAAAATTATGGGTGTGTTTATGTGGTTTTAATATACCGCTGTCAATAGTAGCAATTAAAAGGAGCATTTATATTATAATTACCACTCTCCAATTAATTACACGCACATTTCCCCCGACATATCCATTTCTATTCAAAGATCTTGAGATTAACATTTCTATTAGCCATCGAGAGCCATTCACAATGTTGTGAGTGATATGTTGCGTATTTGTCCTTGTGAGTTGTATTATAGTTGAATGATCTCATCCTGAGTCGACTTTAAGAATCTGAGCAATTAATTATTCCACTTTTGTTAATCACTCATAATAATTTCTTTTCATGTTTTATTCTGCATGAGTAAGCGTTGCTTGACACGACAGCACTTGTTAAAATTTACAATTACAATTTCAATATTTACATTGGCCATAAAAGACCGGAAGGTATTCGAGGAAGTTCAAATTGACCGTAGTGTTGGCATTGCTATTGCTACGTTTAAATATCATGGCATCATTAGAAATAGGATCTAAAAAGGATATGTCAAGTCAAGGGAGAAAATGACATTTAATACTTCATTGGCATCTAAAAAGCAATCAGACATGAACTATTGTTTCCACAAGAACTCTTGTAAATGCCATTCTGACAATTTACATTATGTGCTCGTGTGATACGGCATGTGATGATAATAGGCTTGTAAGTGTTGAAATGTGCGTGCTTCATTTCTGTCTGTAAAACCGACACCAATTGAAATGCACTCGCACTAACTCACCTCTTTGTAGTCCGTCTTAATAAGAGTGGAAGAGCCAGGCCTAAAAGTTCAAGTGGAAATGGGAAGCCTAATAAATTACATTTATTTGTCGTTCAGCACCACAAAGAACAATGCAGGGGAACATTTGACAGCAACAACGATGACAATACATTAGAACTTCTAACTAGTACATTTTGCAGGATTTAACTAGCATTGCGTCCATATCTAAAATCTACACCGACCAAAAGAAAGAAAGCTATGTAATCAAGATTTTCTAGTTTAGCTGTAGCATTTTTTCAAAACATTAACTGTAACTATTTGCAATAAAATTATGGGGCACGCAATTTTCTTTGTTGGCTTGTTTGTTTACGATTTAACTAGCAGCTCGTAATGTCATTAATACATCTAGCTAAAAATCCTAATCCTTTAAAAGACATTAATAATCTGAATATTTGCGTACAAATTTTCAGAAATCATGTTAGTTCAAAATGAGGAGATTTATAATTACATATTTTTTTTATACATTATAACGTAGAAATTAATGGATTTATTGTAAATAATTAACGAAACAGACTGTCAAAACAAAACCATATATGATATCAAAATTTGATATTTCTATCTGGGCTGCAAATTACATAAAACTAGAACTGATGGATCGGGGATGTAGGATAATGTCGAGAGTAGTTCGACTTCATTTAATCTTCAACTGTTTTTTATTTGCACATTTTGGAGGATTTGGCTGTACCTATCTGAAAGTATTCATGAATGAATAGAGGGATTCTTTGTGCACTAAAGTTTGTTTTAAAGATTGCGCAAAGAATGAGTCCATGCATGACGATGAGAAATGAAACCTGAACCAATTGTTTCTATAGTGTTGGTGGATGGTTGTCGTGATCTTGTACAACGGTTTTACTTATTGGCTGACTTCAACTGGTCTAAGCTCCAACTTGATTCGATATCAGAGTCCAGTATCATCCTTGCTCAGTGTTATCTCGTAATTTATGTGAGTAGTGAATTTGTCTTGTCTGAATTTTGCATATTATGAAGTGGGATTGGAGAGACCGATTTCTCTGACAAGACTAGAGCATTGTATCACCATGCTGAAAGTATTACGTTACATTATTAGGAGTTTTCATGGAAGAAATCCCTTCTTTGAGTACACAATTAGAAAATATAAATTGTGTTACTATCCCATTAACATATTAAACGGATAGAAGTCAAATGGAAATGGTAGGGACTTGACTTGTTGCATTTGCAGAGGGAATGGCTTTAACTTTATTGGAATAGCGTCTCATTCATCTGCTCTGCTGATAGGAATTTCCCAGGATTGGATTTCATGCCTTTTATTTTATTTTACTACTGCAATACTACAGACTAGATAAACTATTGCACTTTTTTACATCTGTTTAATGTCGGTTTTCCTTGTCTCTTCTCTTGTCGGCAACTCTTTTGCGAGGTTTAGTTTACTCAATGCCAGTTCACAGGAAAGAAACAAGCAAACTATTCAGATCTTTATCATCTCTCTCTCTATTGTACGCAATAATTTAAACATGAACATTTTACTTTTTAACAAGAAAACGGAATCAGAGAATTTAATACATAAAATCCTCATTTAATTCTCCTATTTCACCGTTTCAATCTCTATAAAGTCACAGTAGGTACTCAATTTCATTTTAGTGTCTTAACTGTGGAAATTTTGAAAGGTATTCTTAAATTTATGGCGATAATAAAAGGACGCACATTTTGAAATATAATTTTACAACTAATTTAAAAATCTGTAGTAATGGGTTAGCGAACTTAATTTTTTAACATCCTTTACTATTATTGCTTAATAATCCTGACATTCGTTTAACTTTGCTACTTGCTTGTATAGTGTAGGCACTAGGGGTAACTAACTAGTCTACCACAATCTCTATATAATGGGAGTAAATACTTTCATCCTCAATCAATTAAGAATACAGTCTGAAATTGCGTAGAAAAAACATTTTGGTGCATATTGGAAATTCGTATGTAAACACTTTAGTATCAAGTTTGCCGTTGTTTGTAGGATACGAGGATGCTCTTGATTTACCGTATGCAATAATATTTGCAACAGTATCTTCATAATTTATGACTTCCTAGAAAATATTGAAGTCCTTTATATTAAATTTCGTTGCTGAAGAAATGATTTTTACTAGTAGCCGTTATGTTGGCTTGCCTGGGATGGATAGTTGTAAAAGAAAAAGAAAGTTACCTTCATTTTCCACGGTAGGAAATTATTAAAAAATATTGCTCTGTTCATATTATCACTGCAGAGTAGTGACCAAAAGTTCAAGTCTTAACAAGATGTGAACTTGACATCGAATAATCACCCCTTTTGTTACATCTCAATAAATCCGGTTGGGAACAATTAAATAAAATTCGTATCATGCAATAGAAAAAAGCCTTTTTTAAGTTATATGACACAGTAATACTGTAACTTAGAACAATATAAGTAAGAAATATGGACGGATATGATATTTAGTGTAGATATTAGATGTAATTGTTTTCATTCGGTCTAGTAGAAAGGACTGGTGGTTGTAAGACACAAACTTGGATGTAGCATTTTCTTTTTACAGTGCATCTACAATGTGCATTTAAGCAATTTTACTAACGATAATTCATACATTTTCCTCAGTGTCCTAGTTGTTGTACATTTAATGTTTGTGGGATTTGCACTTTGCACTAAAGCTACAATTAGTAATGGAAAATGTAATTATTTGATTCGCACGCACTTTCAGCTCACTGCTCTCTTTCTCACCAACACTAAATGACAAACTAAGTCAACGTATAGAAGTCTGTGACTAAAAACACATGCACAAATTGCAAAATATGTGGACTTGAAATCTACTGTTATTATAGCAAGGCTCTAACGGATTTTGTGTTGTTGGAAAAGGTTATTCTATATTGACAGATCCATACGTAGGTACCTGTGTTAAAGGAAACATTATTATAAATGAACGATAGCCACTATCTGGCTAAAATATTTAAATAGGGAACATGACTTTATTTAGCAATTGCTATAATATTCTATCTGGGATAAGGATAATCACAACTCATATGCTTATGTGAACTTCGCTCTATCAATGCGATAACTAATGTTTTCAGTAGCTGTCAGTACTTTTTTTATTGCTACAGCTAATTATACGAGTCTACAAAGTAAATGGCAGAGAGAAGGTGTTGTACATGACTTTGTTTCATGAGCTGAACTAATTTTCTTCGGGCTATTTAAAAAGACGTGCGCAATTTTCCTACGAATTTTACATTTGCAGTTGTTTGTAATCCTTATGTCTGCGGTTTCATATAATATTATTATGTTAAAAGTAACTTCAAAATATACACATGTACATATATTACCACTTGATAAATTATATCGTGTACAAATAAGTAAGAGCGATACAATGAGACATAACCATTAGTAGGCTTCAACACATAATTATTCGTAATGAGTGCAAGACATTATCATCAACTCTATATTCGATGCTTTCAAACACGTGGATGATGTCAATGTGTTTACAGTTACTTTCTATTGACTCAGTAAACACATTAACAACAACCAAAGTACTCGTATTAATTGTATTCTGCATAAAATTAACTATTTTGTTATTTACATTTAGAAGCACGATTATAAAAGCTTTATAAAATTTTAATTGCAGACTCGACAATAAATATATTCATCCTTTGTAAAAACTAAAAAAAGGTTATATCATTGTGATATTAGTTACTATGAAATTATAGGGCGATTAATTTCGATTAGCAAAATTCTACCTGCGTTGCTGATCTCATTGCGCAAGTTTGAAACTATATTACATA
The DNA here is from genome assembly GCA_009936455.2 of Tomocerus minor. NCBI lineage: Eukaryota > Metazoa > Arthropoda > Collembola > Entomobryomorpha > Tomoceridae > Tomocerus > Tomocerus minor. The sequence continues at coordinate 30,040 of JAAAYG020002708.1, forward strand.
TGGCATTCATTGTATTTAACATTTGCATTTAATATAGAAATTAAACAAAAATTGATTTTAAATTACTCAGATGTACAAAATTACTGCATGATAACAATATTTTAAGTGGCGACGTACTACTCTAACTGTAGTAGACAAGTAGACACCCTACTTACAGTTTTAAGATTTAACGCGTTACAATATGACATTTTTTTGCTGTCTTTGGTGGTTCAATTAATAAATCGAAAATAATCAGTATGCAAGTAGATGTTACATATTTTTTATGAAACTCTATTCAATGTAATACATGATTCAGTCGTAGAATAAGGCTGAATTCATTTCCAATTGCAGAAAGAGTAATATGGTGCATGAAGTTGAGTTGCTTTGCAAGAGTACCTTACTGCTTTGCAGCACGTCTTCAGTGTCCTCTATGGAAATCAGAAAGTATTTGAAAGAATATTCGTAGCCGTCAAATCGTTGTGAGGGCGTTCAAGTGTATCTGCTTTTCACGCTACAAACTGCTACGTTACCACATAAGTCTGTGCAATGTGCAACTGCCAAGCTCGCCTTACTCTAGTATGGCTGTAAAATCTTTGTCTACCTCCATAGAAAATGCCGTGTATTTGAGCTACAACTCTAAGCTTATGGTGCGGTGATCTCAGGTAGGTGTCTATGTATGTATAAAAGTGACTTATTGGAAAACCTCTCCTCACATCCTAAATTCTTTTATGCTGAATTCTCTCTTTATTAAGTAGCGGAGCTGCTTTATAGAAATGCCCACTCTGTCTGTGTGTCTGTGTGTCTGTGTGTCTGTGTGTCT
>JAAAYG020002719.1:0-16501 GCA_009936455.2 Tomocerus minor
CCCTAGCTAACACTTTTCCACTTTTCCATCATTGATAAACGAACTAGGTAGCGGGTTCAGTTACTTGTTGTATGTGACATTACTCTTCTTCTGAACATTAATCATGTCAAATCGTTGTCACGGTGGAAGTTCCTCATCATTCTTTACCTTTTATTTTATGTAGCTTAGTCAGAGCCAGGAGAAGACTCACAGAGATAATAAACAGCAGATCTTCAATAAAATCACCTTCAATGGAATGCCCAATCAAAATTTCTAACTTTCCATCGAGTCTTTTGGGAATTCCTTTCAGATAGATTGCTCAACCATAAAGAGTCGTCGTTGGAAACTTTTTCTTAGATTATGATTATGACATGACTGAGCTCGTTAGGTACCTGCATGAAATATGCATTAAATACGATTGAAAAGTTTTCCCCGCACAGAGAAAAGTACACCTGTAACAAGTTTAAATAAGAAAATCACATTTGCTCTTATTGTAATATGATGATTCAATCCTTGGTAAATAGACGGCAAAATTCAATTTTCTAAGAAAATTCAGCATGAGAATTTCATTTATCGTGCTTCCATGTACAGAACGATTGTGTAAAACTTTTCCTTGCCATGTATGACTAAATAAAATATATTATGTAAACTTTGACTTTTTTCTTCCTCTTTCACCAAAGTGAATGTTGTGGGAAAAGAGTGAGAAAAGTTTCTGTGAAATATTTAGAAGCGAAATGGTAAATTTTAATTTACATGGGGTAAATGCAGTGGTGATGGCAAAGGTCAACAAAGGACACTCAATAAATAAAATGTTTAATTATTTACCAGGAATGACTGGGCTAGCGTCCTTCGATGTGAAAATGGCGATAAAATGTATCTAGAATGTAGATTGAACATGATTCTTCTTTTAAGCCATGATTTAAACCATGCACCCTATGAAAATGCTCTATTCAGGTTTTCCAATGACGATGTTGTTAGTCTGCTTATTACCTAGAATCGAGTGAGTAAATTCAAACAAGGTCAATCAATAGCATGTCATTAGTCCTCATTGTTAAATTGTGTAGCTAGTATTAGTAGTAAGCAGGTATTGTCTGGAACTGTGCGAATATTTTGATAGGGAACATTCATGAATATCATTGGGTAGATTATAAAGGCATTCACACAACACTGATTTTAATAGAATCTACATTGTAGACATTCAAATCTAGTTAGCATATGGCACGTCTGAATATAATGGAATTCTTATGCATATCAATATAGAGGTTATTCACGATGATACATGGCTGAATGAAAGTTCTATGGTTTAGTTATAATGTCGTCTTTTCCACTGTAGGTTTTGATTTACAAAAGTATAAATCCAAAGGCACATCTTGTAATGAATACAGCTGGATTATTATTAGACAGCAGACATGGATATATAGTAGCTATTGTGTACAATTTAATTAGCTATACATGAGCAGATGCCTTTGAAATAGTAGTAGATAAACGAAGATAGATATTTGAGCAAATCTCGAGAGAACAAATGGAAAAAAATGAAAATATCCCAAAATGACTAACAAGAGTTGAAAGAAGTGAATAGTCTGAAAATATGTGGAAAGAGTGTTTGATATTTATAGTATTACTACGTATATACATATCACAGAAGAATAGGAAGATATTGCGAGAACAAGGAGCATCTTATAAGGTGTACCTTTTTAGCAAAGGATGATAGCAGAAAAAAGGAGTGGGTTCTTATAGCACTCTTCTAGTGCTTTGTGTTTTATTACTGCGACTGTGAAAGTAAGTTGTAGCACTTGTGCCATATTAGACGAGACAAGATTGGAAATCTAATTAGCTCAAGATCAGTGAGTTTCTTTGTGCCAATAGCACTGCAATCTTCTTTCTCGCTTCTCATGTCACTTAACAATGGTTGGAAAATGTCACCGCACAATGCAACCCCCTTTCAACTGATGACTGTGATGACACACAACTAGGTAGTTGATAGGTAATAAACCTAACAGACATTTTCATTTCCTCCGTAGGCACTTATTCCTACACAAACAAAGAGCTGGAATGGTTACAATAAACCTGCCGCCTGCTTTCACCTCTACCCAATCTATACTTATTATTGTTGGCCAAAGTTCTTCTCTTTCTTTATCTCCCTTGTATATTTTTTATGATTTTGCCACGTGCTACCTTAATTTCATTGAGTAGATATGTCCTGTCACAATCACCGAAAATGTCTTGCTGCATGCCAGACTTTCCCCTTTTTTTCAAGGAGGAATTTAACAAAAAAGGTTTTATCCTTATCGAATGTGACCTTTAATGAACAGTGATAGACAGAAGAAAAAGTGAAGGGAAAACCCAGAAGTAGAGAATTGTGTTAAATAATTAAATTGTCATATGTGATCTCCCGTGAGAGAAACAAAATGATGACGTTAGACACATCGTGAAGTGAAGATGGTGTTATGTGAGATCCAACAGATAAACTATTACGGAACAAACAAAGTCCAAATGAATGTAGCTTTATGTAATCAGTTCAGCCAAGCAGATCATTTATTTACAACCTCACGTCGGGTTAGTCCTTAATGCACAATGCATTTCTCTTTCCCCATCACATAAAACTTTTCCCAATGCTTTCACTCCAATTGGGCCATGGAAAATACAGATGTATAGAATAGCAGCAGTGATGATGAGACATAGGAACATCTCTAAACTTCACAGTGTAATTGCACTATAAATATAAGGCTACTCTTCTCAGTGTTAGCGAACAGGAGCATTTCAATCTGCTGCGAGATTCGTTTGCGGTTTTAGGAAATGGTAATTACATTATTTCTTCAAGCAGCTGTCGACTGTTATGTCAGGGACACACGAGTTGCATCTTTTTTTATTGATATTATCTTTAGTATTACTCACTCTCACTATTTATGTACTATTGATTTCCCTATGGTAGATAGTATCGCTTGGATATCATATCGTATTTTATATGCATTGTAAATATTATCCGTATTATGTGTGATGGAAATGGACTATAGTCAAATTAGAATTGAATGTATACCTACGTTGTTGGTTGACAATGTACTGCTTTGACTTGACAGTATGATAAAAAAAACAATATTTATTATAGCTCGAAAAGACTACATATTTTCAACTTTTAGAAAAAATTTACTACAATCATATTATTATATGAATATGATTGACTTAAGGAATTAATAATGTCATAGTTTAATTTGTATCATTATAAAAGGGTTAATTCACAATGTTAACTTGGTCACGACTTCACGCGTCAACTTTACAACAATATTTGCCTTTTGTATGAATTTCGAACTAAAACGAGTGTTTTCATTAATTTCGTAAAGGGCTATAAATAAGTTCTCCATGTAATATAATTTTACATTTACATAGGAAACAAAATGTGGGACACATTCCTAATTATTTAGCAATCTTCAGAATGAATTTCCAAACATCATGTTATGTTATCACGGCAGGCGCATACATACATTAATAGTAGAGAAGCCGTGCGTTTTGAATCACAGACTGATGCCTTTTCCCTAGTGGTCCTTTTACCTAATATCTTGAAATGTTTTATGTAGCTACAGGATAGTATATATGTGGTTATCTGCATGAATTATAAGAAGATTGGGCAAAACAAACGTATTTCTGTTCTGTTTTGATGTTCAAAGTTATTATTCCGTAAAAGCCACGAGGGTACTAATATGCAGGTATAGGTGATAGGTGGGAGCAGCCTCATCCGCCCAAATAGCGGAAACAAATTATGAATAATGAATTAACAAGCCACATGGAATGGTCTGAGTTTCGCTGTTTTTATTTGTATTCATAGCAGACACAAAAGGGTCATAATTAGATAACCAGAACGTTGCTGGCCTGTCATATCACGTCAAATAATACAAGCAGCCTAAAAGTCTCACTCACGCTCTATATCTCAACTATGAGTTTCTATTTCTACAGTATGCAGGAAAAACTATTCCACATACTCACTTTCTCTTTCCATTCAGCATAACTTTGTATAAAGCTGGAAACCTTATTAATTTATGGACATTAAGTTAAAATTCTAATGAAATTCTGGTGAAAGTGAGTCGCAAAGTTTAGAATGAAGAAAGTAATCGATATGATGTATAATAATAATATAATCGATATAAAGAGATATGAAGTAGTCTGTAGTTCATCCTGTATTCGTGAAACTTAACTAGAACTAAAAAGGAAATAGCTATCGGGTATTTCCCATTTTGGTAGATGTCATACATAAACTCTAAGTCTGCATGAACGATAAATAGAAATTACATTAGCACATCCGTTTCCGTCGAAAGCAAATAAAGAATTGAATTGAACTCAGCATTTACAAATTGAAGCCGACACGGCAAAACGAATTATAAGGGTGGCTTTTAATGCTATGCGATGATAGAATTATAAAGCACTCTAGTAGGATCGAATATAAATATCCTAGTGAATTAATTACTTTGAGAATGTTTTTCGCATAATTAAGTTAGTGGTGCGGTACTGTTCTGATGAAACGTTTAGTACACGCTAACAATTCCCTTTTCATCTTTTATTGTGGGAACATTGTTATTAGTGAGTTGGTTTTTGTAATATTTTTCTTTGTATTTTGTTCAGATGGAGATAAACTTTGTCCGCCCACATGGGATGGATGGCAATGCTGGGAGGCAACTTCACCCGGAGTAAAAGCAGAAGCCTTTTGTCCTCCCTACATCTACTCGATTACGGAGCCGTCTTCTTGCAGTTGTAAGATTTCTATCTTAATGTTATTCTTTTCCCCTTCTGTGAAGCAGTCCCATTGTTTCTTGTCTTAAAATAAAACATACCTTTTCAAAATCCTTTTCTTCCACAGCACAGAAGTGTATTTGACTATAGCATGAACTATAAGTTGATATCTTGTGAGAGAAATTTTTTTATATTTCTGGAGGTATAAACTTTTCTTCTAGTAAATTGTGAAAATGAAATTGTCTAGATGAATATTGTTCAGTGGACCATCATGTCATTATGATTGCTTAGGACAAGCTCGGTTTATTCACAAAGTATATAATTTGTGGGTGAAATTGAATGTTATTGTCCTTTATTGGGAGATAGTGAGATTGTGAGGAAGGATAAAAAATATTGATCGGAAACAATTGAGAAGAATATGATTAGACAGAAAAGTAGAATAGAAATACAAGGAGCGGTTCTTTTCTTAGACACATATAGTCGTTCTATTAGTAAAATATCTAAAGTAGTTATTGGAGAAAGCGTAAAGTGAAAGTAGAAAAGTTTTCAATGGGCCCATTAGCAGAATGAAGGGCTTGGCTAATCCTTACAATGACTATGTATGTGTCCATATAATCGTATATTAAGTTAAGTGTTTCTTTGTGACTTGATGGGGCTGGGCTGTGTTCGTCGAGTGAAACTGGAAGTGGTTTACTTACTTATTCCCCCGCTTTTACAAACATAAGGGACTGCGTAGCACAATGTAAAATTACGTCTGTTTGTTGTGTAAGTTGTTAGGGAACAGATAGGATTTCCCAATGGCAAAGAAGGGAAACAAATGTTCTTCTCGACATTGCAGGGCTAAGGGGGATGAGCTATACTCTATTATAAGCAGACAAAGTAAAAGAAAGTCGACCTTCTCGAAAATGCATTGTGGTTTAGTGCCGCTTTTCCTTTGCTAGCCACTATCTTTGCTCTAATGCTTTCTCCGACAATGATACAATAGGGAGCAATGAACGAAAACGATGGCACAGCGATATTCAACTTTACTCTAACCATGAATGGCATTTTCTCGGGGTATCAACTCGTCCGTGCAATTATTTCATTTCACAGTGATAAAATCCTACGGTTATGCCGTCATCTCTCACATAAGATTCATAAAGTAATTTTCCACTCGACCAGATCAAATCTTTGCCAACAGATTGGCAGTTTTATGCTCTCCACAAAATAGCTTGGCATTGTACCCAAAGAAATTCAACGTGAGATTCTTAAAAGGAGACAGATTTTTAGCAATTTACTTTCTGCAGCTCAAAATAAACATTTTCGGAGATTTTCTCCGGTAAATTCAAACAGACGACGCTGCTGCATAGTTGGATTAGACGAAAACATTTAGATTGCATGCCATTAAATTAAATGTATGTAAGTAGGTGGGCTGTCCTACATTCTGCAATCAACGTGTCAAATATCACAAGATTGTGTTCGTTAAATGCACAAAGGAAAATCGTGTCAGCACGGAGGTGTCTTTATGACCATAGCTAATAAAAATCTGATGGCAAAGACAGAGATCACAAGAAGGAAGGCATGCCGAGACTAACATCATCTTTCACGCCTTCAATTCTCCAACTTCCAACAGATATCTATCTTTTGTGAAAGTGAAATGAATAGGCTAGGATGAGAAAAGCTTTTCTATAGAAATGTCCATCAGAGGAATAAATATGATAGCTTCCTGTCGAATCTTTTCTAGTTGATAAAAGAAGGAGCTGACGGAGGGAGAGAGCATTGAGCATACTGTGAAAACCTAAGAATGAAATGACATTTCCCCTTGATTGTTCAAATGTCTTCAATTTATATTCATTGGCACGAATCAAATGAAAATTGATCGGTCACACAGCTGGTGATCCGCCCATGTAAAATAAACTCATTCTCATTCAAATTTATTTTCTCGCCGGGCTATTATACCCGAATGCGAAATAAGTCAAATGTTCATCACGTTTCGTTAATGTGTATTTATATTCGAAAATAAACTACTACTGGTCTTAACTGTTATACTACTAATGCATGTTATTTATTTGGGCTCAACTCATAGTGGACGATGATAGTGGAACCTAGTTTTCTAGGGGGTACCTCCCACTATCTAGCACTATGTTGGTCAATACAACATTTTCTATGGATAACTATAGCAAAACAATTTCAGATACCTACTCTTTTTTATAATATTGTAAAAGTAAGACGTTTTTTAATTCAGAAATGTCAACTAATTACTTTCATTAATTGATATATAGGTAATGTAGCAAGTTAATATAAATACATGGTATTTTTTACATGATTACTTTTCTAATTGAATATTGTGACATATTTACTCATATTTCGTACTTTATGACGACTACACAGAATATTGCTATTCAAGAGTAAATGCTCTCGGTGAACAATGTTCCTAATCGATGGTTATATTTCCTTCTGTAAACACACTAACTACAATCCAACAAACTTTACAAACTATACAAACAAAAAAGAAATGAGTTTACTTTGTACTGCACCGGAGCAAATAAACAGTAGTGTTTCCTGGTTTTTGACTTAAATAAATACAAAAGTTCATGTGTACAGTGGCATCATTAAAGTAAATCCTTTAGCAATGCATATATAATACAGGATCTTCAAATGCTAGTTCCTTTAGTATGACTTTTACCATTTCAGCAGCTTTCTCTTTAAACCGCTGTCGCTTTAAGTCCAATGTATGAAATTTTCCCATTTCCCATTCACGCAGACGGCAAAGAATTGAAGAAAGAAAAGAAATTGTTAAATTAAGTGGACAATTGTAAAATTGTATTGGATAAAAGGATGTAAAAACTATTAGGCAAGAGTTAAGTAAGCAAGTGCTATCTCTAAAAGCAGTTTAAAACAAGAATATTGTTTAAAAGTAAGTTTAGATGCTCATTCCTAACACAGATTTATGTTCTGTAAAAATTGCGAGAAATAAAATAGCTGTTCTTTGTGGACTTATAAATGCACAGAGAAAGTCTTATGCAAACTGGAACTTTTACGACCCTGTACAAATAGTATGCATATAGTAACCCGATTTATTTTATAGTAGATTGCTTGATTGCCCTGTTCAAATCTGAATTGAAATGTATTTGTATATTTACAGTATGACAAAATGAATTTTTGCCTGCGCCACTTCCACTCAGTGCATACAAAATAGTACTAAAATTTTCATCAGCACGTTTCAAGGATTTTAATTAACAGTTAATGTACCTTGCTGATTATTATAGCGAAAGTCTTGCGGTGGAAGTGAATGGAGGTGAAAGGGCTTTACCTCAAAGCTTATTAGATCATTCTATATGTCTATTAACAGAAGTTAAAATGGAGAGATGATTAAACTGCCCTTTCAAAGCTTTCTATGTCTATATACTTGTAGTGCACTGACCTTACGAACTAGATATTGTGTAAATAGCCTTGCAGGATCATTAAATGCATTCATCAACTGTAATAGCAACATCTGAAGGATATTTTTGTATTGGAAGAAATGTAATCTCCAATGTTTAGCAGGAGTCTTCAGAATTCCGTAGTTAATACTCTTATTAAAGTAAGTGTCTTCCGTCTAGGTTTTTGCTTTTAGTAAGGTAGCGTAATGATGAGTTGTTTTTTGTTGTGGATTTGATTAGTACTCCTGGAAATTACAATTACATAGTTTTTTTGCTTTAATTTTTAAGTTATTTATCTATTTAGCTGTAAGATGTTTTGTGTTTTCTATTGAAGTAAAGTTTTTTGTATATTTCCTGTCTTTTTTGTTGGATTGGTCATAGAATGCAAGAAAGCAAGAAGGAAGGTTATTGGAATTTATATGTAATAATAGTGGAAGAGGGTATATGGGGGATAGTGTAGTTTTAGCAAAGGCGTCATAGGACAAAAAATAAGGTAAATATTGCGGCATTGAGGAATGAACGACAGCCTGAAGGCTCTCTCAAGGGAATTTCATCTGTAGAAAGTTCTCGTCTGATCTTTGCTCTTGTTGTTCTGTCGACCTGAGTGAGTGAGCTCTGCTCAACCTCTCCCACTTTCCAGTAGTCTCACAATCAGAGCTTTTTGCACAGTTAGTCAGTGGACTATTTGAAGATGTACTTCTTCCAGTTCCATTTGCGTCTCTATGTTCTATCTAAGTATGTAGTGTAATGTAATAAGTGTAATGGCATTGTGGTGCTAGTGGTTTCTTTTCCTTTTCTCCTCCTTCACTCGACTCGTCTTCCCTACAGACAGACGAGCCAAAGTAGCGGAAGTTAGCACAGATAAAATAAAACCGTTGGAGAAACTGAACTTGCTATTGGTTGTCTCATTTGGAATCCAGAGAATGTCGGAATTCCTCCAAACTACTTTCTACTACTTCGAATTTCTAAAGTGATTGCGTTATTTTCAGTTTGCTCTTCAGGAAGATGCTGGCTGCTTGTGATTTTTATATCTATTAGGGCCCTGTTCTCAGTTTGTTAGCAAAAGGAAAAAAAAACATTTTTTCTAACAAGCTTATCGAAAACACGGGCTATGCCATTTGAATAATAAAAAGAGCTTCTAATATTAAGCACATCACTTCCAATAGCATTTTCAATGATAAGTAATTCAACAAAGCTTTCAAAACCCATGCAGTTCCCATACATTATTGAATTATATCCAAAGAGCATTAAACAAAATCCATTCCAACTATTTTACTTGCCACATTTATCCACATCCGACTAAATCTTTTGCTGACAACTTGCGAAAATTTCCCATGCACATCCTACTTCTTACGTTATGCATTGAACCGTAGAAACTATAATAATGTATCTATAGTCCAACAAACTTTGCACATATCATTGATTTTAAACTGGATACTTACTGCAGAAGATAAATATAATTAAGTTTGACTATTATGAAGCAATAATGTACGGATACCATCATATTTAACAGTGTTATTAGATATCTTGTATATAGGTACTGAAAATGAGAAAACTCTCTTCAGTACAAATAGTTTGCCTTAACAAATGCAAACATTGCCGTAGGTTATCTTTATGAAGTTTATCTTACAAATCCGATTCGGAAATCCCATTTTCTTTCCTTTTCACTATTCTGAGTCCTTAGTATTTATAGCTATAGCTATAAGGTTCCAGTTCTATGACTCTAACAAAAAATAATATTTTCCCTTCCAGACTATGAAGACTATTTCGATGTCACCCGATTCTAAAATGTTTTTTCTCATGACATTTGTATGCTATTTCTAGTGATGGCCGTCAAAGAATGTTCGCCCAACGCAACTTGGTTTAAAAACGTCCGAAACCAAGAATGGACCAATTATGGAAAATGTGGGAATGCAAGCGTGACTCTTCAGTGGAATCGAGCTTACGTTCATGTGGCAGCTTATTATATTTCAATCATTGCAATCACTCCAGCACTGGCAATTTTCTTCGCCTACAAGTAAGACCAAAGATTTTATTAAAGTTTAATATGCTGACACTGACTTTCCTTTAACGTTCAATTTAGCAACTCCAGGGCTTTGTTAAATTATTTCATCGCAGTGCACACTATTATTCCATCTACATTAAATAATTTGTGAATAATCTATTCTGTAATGATGAAAGGACTATTATTAACTCCCTTTTCTGGGAATTCTTAGGAATATATAAGCATATCTAACTAACCGCACATAATGGGTGATGTAATATTATTCTCATTATCAACAATGCGTTCTTCACGTGCCAGTTGTAAAATGTAGCTCGGTAATATAATCTGCATTTATTCGCATGAGGGAATTAAGTGCCTGCCATGTGTACAGTCTCTTGTCCCTTCTCATTGCTATAGCCCGAATTTTATAATTTGGAAAGAGTTTTCCCTTGATTTACATATCTTTATCGATGATTTAACCGGGCATAAGTATGGATCCATTTGCCGTAGCTGAGCTCTTAAAGATTCACATTCTTAAATTAACTTCATTGAGGTAAATGAATTTACATAACCCTAATCAATCATGAAAACTGCAAATTCGACAAAGAATGATAAATTGTACATCGCATCGTACTAACAACTTCTCTTGATTTGAATAACATCAACATTTAATTTCATTGCGACTGTTAAAGCATAATACTTAAGTTCCAATTACCTGCTTTCTCATGTATAATAGCAAAATGCGAGGAGTTGCAAGCCAGAAATGTTTAGTATTCACCACCCGCAACGTCGCAACACAGGATGTATTCCGAGAACCCTCTGTAATATCGTTTTGCCCCAGTAGTAGACAATTCTCCAGAGAAAGTGCTTTTAGTCTGGAGTTTTGGGTTACGCAATATGTTATGCTGTGTGACAATGAAAAGTTTAATTTATCTAGGAATAAGTGTTCCTCCCAAAACACCTACTATTAACTTAAATATAATATCTGAACCTTTGATGTGGGTTATTAAAAATTAGTTAGTTTTTATAGTACAATAATAAGGGGTTCATTAAACTATTAAAAACCTTTCCTTTCGCGTTTTCATAGGTAAAGCGAAGTAAGATAAAGTATTTAGAAAGCATAGAGCTTAGTAATTAGTCTAATTAGATTTTTAGCAAACATGAACAGGAGGTGTCGGTTGTAATCTCCTTCATAGTTTTCATCACAAAGACTCATAATGCTGAACTAATCTCCCTCCATGGGAAAATTAATCGTGTTGTGAACAAAGATTATAATCCACAGGTAGCGAGTGACAGTTGCAATTCTAATTAACTTGAAAAGGTCATAAGAATACTAAAGAGTCGTCTCACCCACAGCATTTATGAATGCTAGATCCTTTTAGATGTTGGTTTTAATGACGGATAAGTGCACATCCACTCATTACCCACACTACTAATGGAAGAAATATTTTTCACATTTGAGTAAAGTTGAAAAGGAAAGGTCAAAGTTTATCACGGCTTATTAACCGTCAGCTCAAGCAGCATAATATAGATTGTCTGAAAAGGAAAATAACAATGTTGACTTTTCGTTGTATTCATTCAGCATCTTAGTCTATGCAAAACGGAATGAGCTTTAGTATCTCTGAAATGACTGAAATCTCTTTGAGCATTATTAATAAGCTAAACTTGCTTTGCTGAATTTATTTACAGGCAGCTGAGGGTCCACAGAATAATTCTTCATCAGAATCTATTCATTTCCATGCTGTTAAATGGAATTCTGGTCATTGTTTTCAAAACAACAGTCATCCTCAATGAATTGAAGTCTGGATCTGATGGGACTGACGGGCCAACGATAATCAGCGAAGTGAGATCCATTTTCCTCCACTAAATTCACATTCATAAATATGGGGAATTAATTCCTTATCCTAACATTGTGTAGAATGGAATTGGCTGTCGGCTCCTCTTTATTCTCACAAAATACTCACGAATGACGAACTACATGTGGATGTTTTGTGAAGGCTTTTATCTCCACAAGTTAATTGCTGCGGCTTTCGCCGAACAAAAGTCTTTACTTGTATTCTATCTCATCGGTTGGGGTAAGTCATCATCTCAATTAAAATCTTCATACAGATTCTGAGTGTAAATATTGCAGTCTAGCTTGAATATACCCAGCCGGAAAATAAAATCTTCTGCAACAAGGAAAATGAAAATCATTTCCCCCAGAAAAGGATTCCAGAATCCTAAAACGCAAATGTAGATTGCGAGATAAATGCATTTTTGCGTAAATTAACTATTTACTTTTACTGTAACAAATAAATAAAATTAGTACAGCATAAAAATAAAATAATCTTTGATAATACAATTATGTATTTTTTGCCATTTTTACAATTCATCTTTGTTGAGATGAATTCTTGTGTATGAGTATAAATAAACTGAGTTTCCGGCTTTTAGCACTCTAAGTCTCAATTCTATATTCCTTGTGCTATTCTTTGAGTTGAAAGGATTTTCTGAATTCAAGCTGCGTTGATTGAAACTCAAAGCCATAATGGCTCCCGGAGAGTTGTATGATTAAAATGTAAAATCTTTTACAGTGTACAAGAAAGGTGTATTGTAATATGAGAGGAAAAGGTAGGTCTAGTTTGAGTAACTTCTAATTTTACCTGTGCATTTTGCAGTTTTCCCAATCATTCCTACTGCCGTATATGCTGGCTTCCGCATCTACGCAGCTAATGACCGATGTTGGGTCGTTCCACAGGAGTCATGGGAGTGGGCACTGAATGGCCCAAGTTTACTCAGCCTTTTAGTAAGTCGGCAATTTCCTTCTAACTCAATTAGCACTAACAATAATCAAAGCTATTAATTAAAGGGTTCCTATATATATTTGATGCTTTGATACTTTTAGAACGCAGATGTGTGTTTATGTAGCTAAACTATATTAATGTTTGCTTTACATTGCTATCATTTAGAGTGTATGACTGTAGGAGCTACATATATGTTTCTACTAAGGATATAGGTTTCGACTTAAGGCATATTTCATCAGACTACGACTGATGTAAGATAATAAATAGAACTAACAAAATTAGCCTAGGACTCTCTGTGATATAAAGCATTAAATACATTTACTGCGTAGCTCATGTGTACAGAAAGTCTTATAATTGGATTACTCAGTTCCCTAACTAGGCAAAGGAGTTTTACAAGGGATTATGCGCGCATAGAAACTACTCTTAGAACTTATAGAAGGGCTTAAACTTAAAAAGTAAAGGTCGGAAAAGAGCCTTTTAAGTAGTAGAACTACAGCGAATAGGGGTTTCTGTGAAATTCCTTTACTCTTAATTCAATTGCAAAGGAAGCTGTCTCAGGGACACCTGTAAGCAACGATGTAATGTAACTCGACAACACAATATCAATCGAATAGTTCTATAACTGTACGACACAGTAGCTAAGCTTTAAGAAAGCCTTATTCTAAAAATAAAGATACACCCACACCATTTTCTTGATTTGTTGCATTGAACTTTTCCAAGTGAAGATTAGGAGAAAGAAAAAGAAAAAAAATCGATGCGTGCTGCAATTCACTTTTACTTTCTTTAACTTTCTCCCACACACTTACTAATTTTTGCTATGCAAGAAACAAGAGTTAGTAAGGAGTTATTCATTGATATGAAAATGATGTAATAATCTAATAATTAATTTTTCTGTTACAGATCAACGTGCTATTTCTTATTAACATAATTCGAGTCCTGGTGACCAAGTTGAGAGCAGCCCATGCCCAAGAGCCAAGTCAGTACAGGTATCTGAAGTAAAGCTACTTTAAATAAAACACATCTTCATGTATATGTAAAAGATTTATGCAATTATGTAATAGTAACTACACAACTAACTCGATTCATTATAAAGAATTATGGCTCGCATAGTCGTATCTACGTTCCAGAGTTGTTGGTAATTTTCGTATTGAATCCTATTTAAGAACAATGGCAGATGCACGGACTAATGGTAAAAGCTAAAACTATTATAACATAAACATAGTCAAATGACATGATGAAGGTTTCTGCTTGAATACTAACATAATAATATACCTACTACAGATTCAGGGTACAACTAACATTAGAGCATTTAAAAAAACCTTCCTTTTAACTTTTGCTTGTATGTATTGCTATTAGTGTTTGTATTTTAATCTTTAAGATAATTAATAATTTTATAATATCTCCTTCTGTTAAGAAACACCATGCTACTTGTGTTTGTTCTTATAATATTATTGCTGTTGTACCGTATAAAATTTTAATCCGATTTTCCATGTTTAGTGTTATAACTTTGCCAAACTGTGGGAAAATAATGAAACATTGTCATAAATGGCACAATAGTTGTAAATCATGACAATAAGCTTAAAAGGCAGCTAGGGGAAAACAATAGCACAATAGAGTTAGCTATCAGAGCTCTGTTGAACTTGAAACAATATCTTCTTTGTCAACCAGTGTAATGAATATACCTTGGTTTGGTTAGTTAAGTAGGTAAAATAAAAAGTAATCTCAGCCTTTGAAATGGTCATTCACGGAATGAAATCTCTCTGTAGTATATAGTGTGTAGTCCTTTGGCAATTATTGTCCCTAAGAGCTTTCTGATGTTCACGCAAGTAATTAAAAATGTTCCAGCTTTAGACTGTTTGTTAAATAGTGATTCCGGGAATTTTCTAATAGCGTACATCAAATGTTGACTTTACTTGCATGCTTCATCCTACATTGTTGAATGATAAAGTTACATACAGAGATATTAGGAAAGCTTAGGAAGTAGTGTTTTAGTCTTTGTTTACTTTGCTTTCACTTTGCTTTACTTTCAACTCGTAACTAATTCGGGGCAATGAAAACAAATCTTTGTGCAGGAGGCTTAAAATGCACTTATTCGCTTTTCGCTGCTGTTTTTTCTACATTTGGACTCGTTGCAGGTGTGGAATAAAAAGAGCTTCTATTGAATTAATGATTTGCTGACGCTAAAAGGGTTGAATTAGTAATGCTCCTTTTGCGTGTCTATTTATTTGTGTTATTCGTCTTACAGTGTTTTTGCTGTTATAGATAATCGATGTTGAAAATGCATTGGTGGGCGGTGGCTAATTTGGTCTCGTAGTTAAAGTATGATACTGTAAAAAAAACATCTCATTAACAAAAAGAATTGGGCACAGTTTACACAAATTTTACTATTTAAAGGAGTTTCATTGATTGTGAAGTCTAAAATGTTTAGATGAGGTTGACTTGTTTATTTTTAAGCGTTATAAAGAGAGACTAATAGTAAAATGGTAGCTCCTTTGTTATTATACTAACTAGAGCACGGAAACGAAAACATCCTTGTTTGGATACCCGAATAATACTGTTATTTATTATTTGAAAATAACTTTCTTGCTCTGAGTTCTGTGTACTATTTCATTAGAGTAGCATTGATTATAGAATTTTAGGATTTGGATTAGCACTATATAATGTGTTTATAGAATTCAGTAATTTTAACTTTAGACATTATCCCCCGAGTGAGTAAATTGTAACCTCAGACTTATTAATGGTGTCATATTTTTTATACCCCGCCCTGTGGTGTACTCAATTATATATAATAATGTTATGATGTGAGATATATAGGCAATAGGAATTCTGATAACAGTTCATGATATTCAGTAAAATAGGAAGACGGTAGATGAGAATGGATAGTACTATTTGCCTTATGTGTCGTAATTGTAAGAGTTTAGTTAATGACATTCGTTTTTAGTGATTTACATTGTATGTCTTGTTTCAAGACGCTCAGTACTTCTTCGTGGTGTTTTCATGATGTCTAATAGATAACTCAAAACAAAGTTGTCGGGACAGAATAATAACCATCTTCTTAAGTACACATGATCAGACAGTTTTTCATCCTCTTTTCCGAATTAAATCATTTGACATAACCAAAAGATTAAGATTCCAAGATCTTTAAGTAATTTTAGATAATGATAGGCATCGGATAGGGATTCTAATTACGATGGTAAAGACTCCAACACTTATAGATAGCATGCATTTTGGTTGGGCACGTATGACTGCTTGTAAATCTATGGATTTGTATGTGAGATTGTGTAAAATCTAATAGCTATTCACATTAGATGCTTGATATGCCTTTTCAAAACAAGTACCTAGTTGATCTTTGGTGTTGACGCTTTTACAAGTATTTACTTCCGACTTCTTACAATATGCTGCAATGATGATGATTTACTGGTTAAGTAAAAGCATGTGAAGTAAAGTTCTAAAATGCAGGCATGTTAAACGTAAAGTTACAATTTAACAATGAAAGTGTAAACTGGTCATTAGTAGCAAGTCCTGCCATCGAATAAATAATCAAAATCAAGTATTTGAAGTGTCCATTCATAACTTCATCACCAATATGTAATGAAAATTAGTAATTGCTATTTCTGACCAAGAACGTATTGCAGATG